>JAQGBZ010000220.1:0-106851 GCA_034687125.1 Neelides folsomi | reverse complement strand
GTCGTTTGTTTGCGTTTGCAACGCTGCCTCGAAGCTGATGAAGCTCAAGTGACAAAATAATATTACTAAATATATTATATAATATATAAGCATTACCATTGCCAAATGTTAGAAAAATTGATAAAGATTAAAAGAGATACGAGCTGATTAAAAAAAGATACTTATGGCCCTCCCTGTATATATATTTAAATAATATTAATAATTGTGAGTTAATATTTGCATAATATGTATTTAATTACAGTCGACTGTTTTAACTTGCGGTCATGCATTTTGCCGTGATTGTATTGACCAATGGACTGAATTCCGAAACAAATGCCCACTTTGTAATGAGCGAGTGAAGAGCAAAACCCGAGTTTACATCCTTGATGAACTCGTAGAGCGATCAACGTCTTCCCCAGAACTTCGACTCAGAATAGCAAAAGCCGCCAAGAAGCGATTAGCGAAAAATACCAAATCACGATTTGGTAAAATTTTCAAACCCATCACTTCGACCTATCGATATATGGATCAAAAAGAAGTGTCACATTTATGCGGCACATTTTCAAGAAGGGTTTGGTCGACCGTTACCAATATTTGGAGGTTTGTTCCGGTGAAAGGACCAATGTTCATGGTGGCCATTGCCATGTTCCTACTTGGATTCGCCTCTTGCAAATCTGAAGAAATTCTTCATTTTTTAAATCATTTGGCTGATGTAATTTTCATATTAAAATCTTATAATTTAAGGCTAATTTCTAATTTACAGTAGATGCATTGTCAAAAACTGATGAAATATGCACTGATACCATTCAATATTATAAATTTAATTTATTTAAAGGCTGTTTCATGTTACCAATACAAAAATCCTGACGGAATTACCGATTACTCTTGCGACAAGTTCAAAACTCTCAATCACAAAGCGACTCGAGACTTGGCTGAATATGACACTGGATATTTTGACCATCATGGTGGAATTTGGTCATGGATAGGTGAATTCTTGACTGAATACTTCAATTAATGTCACGTGTTCAAAATAACGACCAAAACAAAAGTGCAATTAAAACTATCAATAATTCTTAAAAAGCCCAGTGAAAGTTAATGTGGAATTAAATAATAAAATTTTCATTGAATTTATTTAAGTTACTTTTACTTATTGTTAGTTAATTTAATTTATTAATATAGAAATAATTTATTCGCTGCAATATTACTATCATTTTTCACCACTGTAACGTTGAAGGAACTTGTTGAATTTACAATTGTGGAGTGTGGCGAATGAAGTCCTGCAGGAGCGGCTGAGAATGAGAGCCAGTAGAGAAATTCTGAAACACGTGTGTAGACATCTGGCCAATATGGAAAAAGTGCACAACCTCCAATTCCAAAAGAAACGATCCCAACAAGCCGTGTGGTTCCTTCAGGTGACGTTACCACGAGCGGACCGCCGGAATCTCCAAAGCAAGTTCCACTACAAGGAGGAGACGCTGCACAGAGCATGGTCGAATAAACATATTCGATTCCAAGGATTTTTCGACATTCTGAATTCTCAATTACTCGGTTGTTAATCGTTTGCAAATGAGTTGCCAATTTACCACCGGGGAAATGCACGGCACCCCAACCTGAAATTCTTGAACTTCTCGCTGTGTAGGAATTTCCTAAAAAATCATTGCGCTATTTAGTATTTTAATTTAATTATTAACTTAATTAATCAAATTTCTTAAACATAATTAATTAGTTTGCAAATGTTCTGGTGAGTAAAATAAAATTTTACCATCTTCAGGAAGACATACAGGTTTAACTGATGATCGGAATTTAAGTGGTTGAGCGAGACGGATGACAGCAATGTCATTTTTTAAGAAATAGGGGTCAAAATGTGAATGGAATAAAACAGTCTCCACTTTTACTTCCTCACTGTCTGATTCCCGACTTGTGTTTAAATTGAGATCTCCGACAATGATTTTAACCTGACTGATTGGCACAGGCGAAACGGAGAGGAAACAATGAGATGCGGTCAAAATTACTGTTTCGGAAATAACGGCCCCTCCACAAAAATGCCCCTTGCGATCTTGAATGCTCACTTGCCAAGGAAATTCATTGAGCAAAGCTTCATGACCTCTGATGATCCTTTCGCGGTCATCCTCTTCAACGTCTTTTCCTACTCTTGAAGGCGTCCTGGTCGGAGTTACTAAGCTGATTGGCGCTTTATTGTTGCAGTAGCTTTTGTTTGCATTTGGGTTTGGACCATCGGCCAAAAGGAGATTATGAGCTCGTTTTAGATACTCTGTATAAAAAATACAAAAACGCTCATTTGAATATTCCATATTACAATTATCACAATTATTCTTATTACAATTATCAGAGTTGGGATATTTAGTGATTTGTTTACCCATATAAAATACATTTTCTAGTGCTTCCATTCGAGTAGTTCCTTCATGACTCGTTGCATTTACACTTGTCGTGGTATTTGTCACAGTTTCGTTAGTTGGTTCAAATGAACCCGGTGCTGGAATAGGCTTCACATCCGGCTTGCCTAAACAATGGGCAGAATCTTTTGGATAATGCCCATGGCTGCATTTAACTTGACTCACAAGGATCTTCCATTTAAATTCTTCTCGGGCACTTTGGACCAGCGAGACAAGTTGTAATGGTAAATGATTAGTTGGCGAAACTCTAACGATTGCTATAAAATTCAAATATAGTTAAATACGCAATGTAAAATTGTGTATTTTATAAAATGTTTACTTGAGTATCCTGTGAGATCTCCACATCGTGGGAACGCTGGTCCATCAGCCGAATTGAGTATAAGGAACTGATCAATATTGCAAAGACCTCTGTCTAATGGTCGAGTGGTGTTGAATTCTAAGAAATCGAGTCGAACATAGCAAATCCCAGCTCGAATGTGAATTTCATGAGAGCAAATAATGTTCCCAAGAGTTGGATGAGGATAATCGGGAGAATAAAACGTTGAATTGTGATCTCGCGTCTCTCCTTTACACCTCCTTTTAACTGTAGTTTAAAATTAAAATGTGTTTAAACAATTCTGCTAAAATCAATACTAATTTAACTGTAAATTATTATGATCATTTGAGAATAATTTTAGTCGGAAAAGTACAGAAATATATATTTATGTGATGGTTGAAATAGATTTAGAAAAAAGTGGAACTTACAGTTGCAGCAGACGTTTGAATTGGCACAAGTGGATGCAGGGAGTCCACCATGGGTCAGACATGTGTCTCTGGCCAAACAAATCCCGTCAACACACCCAGACACTTCGTTCTCGAACTCGCCTCTTCCGGCGACGAGGCCGAGGAGGAATGGCACTACCAGCAATTTGATGATCGACGACATCCTCTGACCTCTCGTCAACTCTCCTCGTCGAGTTAAGTATAGGAGAGTTAGTTGCCCTTCTGCCCCACTTCCCTCCTTCTTAAACACTCCCATTGTCCATTGTCTCCTGCAGCAGATGAGATGCACCTCGTTATTATGCAATGGCTATTATAATATCTCTCCACTGTTTAATAACCATTTTACAAAATTGTTCCATACAAAATTATATTTATAGAATATTTAATATATAAATGCTATAACCAGCAAGCTAAATATATGTAATATATATGGTACTTTTAAATAAAGGTTGACATTTCCATAATATTTTTAAATCCATTCTTTCACCCACTTTCACTCCAAAATCAATATTCTGAATTGGACATGGATTTATTCAATAAAAGACAATTGTAAGGAAATGGTAAATATAGGGAGTGGGGAATAAAAAGTGTCAATGTGTGGAGTGAAGAAGAGGAGTTGGAATGTTAATTAGGGTGACGATGAAACTGGTCGTGAGGTGAAAAAGAAGGAATTTTATTAAATCTGGTTTACCTCTCAATCACCCTTGCTTCATCTCAATTACAAATGAGTGTCAACGAACTGAATTAGACTACGGCGTAATAAACATTCCTAGCCACTTTTGTTTCAAATACAATTAATTTATTCCCAATATTTCATTTCAATAATTATTGACAATACAATGAATTTTTTAATTTTTACATTTGATGAATAGGAAGATACATAATCAATGGATTATATGGATTTAAAAATAAGTCTTTGTATTCATTCAATGACAGGGGCAGATGAAATCATTTTTTCAAAAATGGGAAAATGTCTTGGACCACGACTGGATTTTTGTACATTTCTTGAACAGCTCTTCCAAGGCAATAACTAGCGACTCCCGTCCCAAGAATAAAAGCGTTGATTGAGGAAAGACTCAAAAAGCTATTTTGTGTTGGAATAATGAGACAAATTGTGTTTGATGCCATTGCAGCCGCTCCAACCAGACCCCAATTGTTGTGAGTGAGAACGCAGATGTAAACATTAGCCGCAACGACAATCCAAGATACGACCTCAGTCACTCCTTTCACAACTGTGATTTTTGCTCCTAAATAACAAGCCTAGAAAAAGTAACATTTAAGAAGCAACCGGTATCTTTACATCTATTTCAAATTCAATTATTAAAATGTTAAAACAGAATTTTAAATTTTTATTACAATTGGAATAAGAGCAAGAGCCAAAAGAACCTGCAAATATTTTTAAAATTATTAACATCGAATACAATGTAAATTATATTTAAATTAAAAATATCAAAGAATGATAAATTTTCAGATAGTAAAATATATTTATTTACGTAGTCAATAAAATGAGGGTAATAGACGGTAAACATGAGGCCAGTGAGCTATTAAAGGATGAATTATATAATGATCACATTAATGATTTATAATTAATAAAAGATTGTTTAAATTGTAGTTATTAATCTTTTCATTTGGAATTCAATTGCAACTTTATACCATTGGATATCCAGCAACTACAGAAAGCCAACAGAATAAAAAATGCTTTCTTAAAACTTCTTTTCCGACTGCATAATAATCCTGAAGCTTTGCGAACTCAATTCCTATCAATTCAAACATGAGTAGGAATTAAACTAAAACCAGGAATGCTTTAGGAAACGTTACCTAAAGCAGTGACGCCGAGAAAGCAAGTGAGGGCGGCAAGAACGAAATAAGCCCAACCATAAACGAGATGAATCCAATTGTTCTTTACATTAGGGAACGTGAGGCAAACACCGTAAATGGACGATACAAGTGAAGCGACCTGAAATTGAAGAACAAATAAATTTTGAACTTATACAGGTAAATTAAAGGTAATTTACCAGCAAGACAAAAATGACGACATCTTCCTTCTTATCCATTTTGATGATTTACTTAAAATTATTTAATCTTTTAATTTGTATTTAAATCCTAATAAATTAATTGATTATATCGATAATTTGGAATGAGCCGAGATGCAAAACCTAATTTCTATTTTACAACGTAAAATTAATAATGCTAAAAAATCATAACAATTTTTATGTTTATTCCTTTGTTTATTTAGAAGCAAACATCGCAATGATCATTTGTATTGTGTAGATAATCTTTTGACGAATGAATTAAAATCGATATCACAATTTAATGTTTTAAAATGGGATTATAGTGTGCAAAGTAAGGCGACTGTCAAGCATTTCATCCATTGCTTTTGCTTCAAGGTGGCTGGCTATACCAAGACCAATAATTATCGCAAAGAAAGACGACATTCCGAAGAAATTACTTTCAGTTGGATATAAAAACGACATGATATTTAAGCCCATCATCAAAGCTCCAGCAATTCCCCAAATGTTCTCCGTCAAAATGGCGATATAAAGACGGAAAAAAACAATGAGCCAAAAAATCACTTCAATTTCCCGTTTTCTCATCTCTGATGATAAAAGATAAAATACCTATATAGATCAAAAAATGGTAAAATTATTTAAACTCGATATGATACTATTGTTAACTCCTATCAATCTACAATATTATTATTAAAGTGAGTAATAAATATAAAGCGAACGTTTTTCTATTAAATCATTTAATGTTTTATCAGTAGTTCAGTAGGTAGTACTTACAGAGTGAAGACCCGCGAATATCGAAAATATCTGGAAAATACAAATTACGATGTTTTATATTCAAAACTCAAATTAATGATTCTAATGGAATGCAAATTTTAATCAATCATAATAAAATAAAATATTTACAAAGGAGAAAGGAGACGGGTAGTGGACGTTATAAATAAAGGCCGTCAGCTAAAAAATATACCAAATTTATTTTAATGCGAAAACGAGAGACTATTATTGTGTTTAAGTAATACATAGTTTGTAATTGTTATGTTATAGTTATAATTATGGAATTTATGAAATTAATATTTTATATGTTATTGTAAATAATTACAAGTGGAAATCCAATCACAATTGCAAGATAAGTGAAACATGTGTGTTTTTCGAGCATAGACATTTTCGCGACAATGTCGTTCCCAGTAAAATCTACGTAATTTAATTGATTTAAGAATCATTATAGGTAAGCAATTTATTAAGATATCATTTGATATTATATTATAAATATAATTTCTGACTATTACTTACACACGGCATAGAATCCAAGTAAAGTTGCAATTGATGTAAGGACAAAAAATGTCCATCCAAAAAACAATTGAAGAACAGAGAATCTGGGAAATGTCAGAATGGCAGCAAGAAGGGACGCGATGGTTCCTGTGAACTTTTAAAGATTTTTATATTTAATTATTATTAAAATCAGAAAGTATGATAAATCTACATTACACGTTTAAATATTATTTGATAAATTACATAATATGTTAATTCATACCAAAATGAACAGGTTTGAATAATCTTCCAACTTCGACATATTGATCGTGATTGAGAACGATACTCTTATTATTTAGACCTTTCTAAGTAATTAAAAAGATAACTGCTATACAGTGAATGCTCTAATTTGGTTTACTAATTATTAATTTGACCAAAGATGGTTTTTGAGACTCTTGCTCAAGACAAGTAAAAAAACAAGCAAATTGGAAGTAATAAAATTTTAATTATAATATTTCTTTGATGACGCCTTCGATTCTTAAACATTCGTTGAATTATCAGCTTCTGCCATAGGAATAAATGTGAGGTGTAGTATCAAATCAGTGTAGAAAAAATTCATCTCCTATGTCTTCAAAGCTTGAAATAAATAAATTGAAGTTTGATTCCATCTCACTTTCTTACTGGAAGAAAATAATCCCAACGTTCAATTTCTTATAAACGGTAAGTTGGAACTCAACATCATTATAAACGAATAATAACTATAATCTCATTAGCTTTTCATTAGCTAAGAATGATAAAAATCGATTTTTTAATATTTTTTAATTTTATACATTGATTAGATGACTGGTCTTTGTCCTTGTATCTGTGCTTGTCTTATTCCGCCGGTTGGAGTTTGGTGTGCCAAAGGATGTAAAATTCAAGTTCTATGGGCACTTCTCTTGTCAATGTGTTTTGGAATTCCTGGTAAGCATTATTTGAGAATTTTTAATTTATTAAAATTTTAAAATGAATATACAAAGTTAGTAATAATCATTGGCTAAACTAAGAATTAATATAAATTGTAAATTAAACGATTATTTAAAGATAATTTCAATTCAGTAAAATCATCGTAGCAAGAATAATCATAGTGAAAGTGAAATTATGTATTTTATAGATAATTGTCTTTATGAGTAAATAAATATTTTGTCTTGAAATCATTAAATAAAATATAAAAAGTTTCATTTTATTCTTATAGGCTATTGTAAATATACACTTTTCGTGTTTCACAGGTAGCATTGAGGTCAATTACAGTTTTAATGAAGTTGATTAAAAAGGAAAATATTTAACAATACATTAGAATCATTTGATTTCAAATTAAAATTATTTTCTCTCAATTTTCAAAGCTTTATTATAATGCATAAAAATGAGAGAATTGAGATTGGCTACTGCTAGGTTTAATCCAAGCATTACTTATAGAAAATAAATTATTCGCAGAGAACAGTTTGATGAAAAGAGTCAAAGTTAATGACACGTTCGCCTGCTGAGTTTTTAGACGATGGCATTGGAACGAATCGATGGCCCCAAAGTATTTCAGAAGGCAAATAGGAAGATCTTGCTTGAGTTGTCAATCCAGTTGATTCCACGATCCCTTCGAGAACAACGATGATCTCGAATGAATTTTCCGCTTTTTCGTTTGTCTCTTCATTTAAGAGATTGAAGAGAGGACTTTTCTTATCAATCTTGTGAACGACGAGCGTTGGCCAAAATAATAAAATTTGATTATTTTTTTCGCCTTCGCCCCCGACCTTTAATATTGAAAAGTTGAGTACGATTTAATATAAATTGCTGTTTAATTTTGCTCTCGTTGTAGTTAAAAACTTAGAGTATTACAACATCAATTAATTTCATTAAATTATTATGAGCACTAAATTACTTCCAATTCTTCTTGATGATAATTAACAACTTCTCCTTCCGCTGTCGTACGTTTTCTAATAATTTGAGCTCGAACGTGCGCTTCAAGTAAATGAGATTTTCTCATATCTGCTACCTTGATGTTTAAATAATAAAATTATTGAAATTGCCAAATTTTTAATTAAAGTAGTAAAAATATTTGGCCATTTACTCTGAACATGAAACAAAGTTGTTTGTCTCTTTTGCAAATAACCGCTTTGTTACTGAAAAGTAACGTTGCTGTTCGCTTCTTTGCTCGAATCATTTTTACAAAAAGGAGCCCAACCTGGAGCAAAAAATAACACATCAAAAGAAAATCGAAAGTATTGAAATATTTTTTAATAACCAATAAGTACCATTAGTCCTTCAATAATGACACCAACAATTGATTGTATACAGAATAAAATGACAGCATCTGGACATTCATCTTTTAGCTCATAGAAGCCGTAGCCAGTAGTGTGTTGAGTTTCAACAGAAAATAAAAACGACTAAAACATTACACCATTAGAAAATACATAACATACATTAGGTATGTGTAGCAAAATGTTCAACAGACTTTACAATCTTTATTTACTTACTTTAGCAAAATTGTCAATCTTTGTGACGCCTACAAGAGCAAATAAAAATATTAAAAAAACGAAGAATTAAATTGGGCAAAAACACTTACAAGGTTTCCAATCAGGATCTTCATAATTTTGTAAATCTCCGTGCAGCCAAAGTATAATATACCATGCAATTGCAAACTGAAATCCATTTAAATGTCTTAAAATCAAAGAACTATTAAAAGTTGTTAAAAATTCAAAGTTGTAAATTCACTGACTAAAAACCATGATCCAAAATAGGTGAAGCAGAAAAAGAATAAAGTCCATCTCCTTTTAATATATAAATTAAATTATATTTAAAACCACGAAAAATGACCAGAGGATTAATTTTTAATGAATTTAATTTATTAGCCATTTTATTAATTCATTAATGTTCATTTTCATTTGAGGAGAAGAATTACCATCTTATTTCAAGAAGTGTTGTGAAGAGGTCTGAAAAATATTTAATTCTTTGTTTTTGTACATTGGTCGGAGAATAATTTGTAATCCCATCTTTGCTCACAGCTCGATCGTCTTTATTTAAATCCCTAAAGAATAAATATAATATTGGTAATACAGTACTTCATATCCATATCCAAACCATCGCATTTTAAACATGAAACCAAACCCAATTTCTTTAAAAGGAATTGTGGTTCTACATCAAGATAAAAATTAAGGTCTACACCACATGTTAATGATAAATGATAAACCAATAAAAAATAGTAAGGGGACTCAATATTTATGTGCATTATCCACAAATTTCTTTTGTTAAGAGTTAAGACATACAAAGGAAAGATAAGTTTAGCCAAACATACCAAGAACTGCATCGATACTGATATATCCCTTATTAATGTTATGGTTCATATGCGATAAGGCCTTAGCGTGTTAGTTGATTAGTAAATATAAATATTACTTTGGAATAATCTTGGACTTTTGCCTTTTTGTCAATTTGGTGGCTCCGTAGTGAACGAGGGAAGTCAAGGGTTCTTCAGGGTCTCCGAGGTGCAGAGCGACATTCACAGGTTCCTCTTCTCGACTCACTTCCAAGTATTCCTTCTTTTCGCTCATTTTCTCCCGGGTAGTTTCCTCCAATTTTTATAATTCTGCACTGGTCCTCAACAAAGGAATCTTCGATCAAGTCTCCTCCACGAGCTCTTCATTATTGTAAGTGAACTTCTCAAAGTTGCAAAACGAGATTGCTCGAATCACAACTACTTTTTTATCATAAAATTCTCTTGTGTAAAACTACACACGTGTTCACAGCCCTTTGTCCTTTATAATACAAAACTTCAATGCTCCACTGAAGATATATTTATATGAAAAAAACTAATTTCCTTTCGAGGTTTGTTAATAATACTGCTCTTTTATGTAAAATCATATATCACTTTATACGACAATTTCTAGTTAAAAGAGGAGCATAATATTGGTCATCTGAATAAATTGTGCGAGTGTAAAATGACGATATGACGAGAACAGAAGATATATAAAAAAGCATTTGGTATCATTTATATAAACTTTAATATGTTCATAGATAACATACAATATTTATACAGATGTTATACACAATATAACCATTTATATTTATAAATACACATGGTATATATTTAGTATATGAGGCATACTCAAAGAGGCTGTGAAAATTGATTAGGAAAATGGTCCCATATACAATTTCACATTATTATTAAATAATGTAAAGAATATATCTACATAACATTGTAAGATGAATATGTAAGTACAATCGTAATCATTAATACTGATGTCATATTGCTCATTATCATTGGAGGGATATAAAAATTGAGAATAATTTACTAAAATACAATTGGCATTGAACAAAGGGCCTTGGCTGAATTGTAATTAGTGTACACTCAATTTTTATTCAATCTCCCATTACCACTCACTCAGCGCTGATTGTCCAATATGATCAATTTAATGCCAATACTAAGAATTAACAAGAATACATTTCTAATTAAAATAATATTCAACCAATAGATATTACATAATTATATATATTATAGGCATATTTTGCACTAATTTTAGTAAATATTATTATTATGGGTAATATAATGTAATATTTAAAGGCATTAAAACTAATTAAGAATAATATTTTAATTGATTTTTAATTTTACTTTTATACCATTACAATTTATGCGACCTTCATTTAAAACTAAATAATTCATTGAACTGATTGAGTATTAAATATAATCCTTTGCTAAACTAATACAACATAATACCATAATATGACGCTCAAATATAACAAGATTCTCACCGAGTGTCGAGAATTTGAGAAATGGCGTCAACCTAATGATTTGAATTTGGTCGACCGTGGTTTCCGTGATTACAGAGATGTTGCACGGGGATTAGGAATCAAATTATTAATGCCTGAACTTTTGAAGAGCACGGACAAGCAATTTACGACAAGGGAGGCCAATGAAACAAGAAGGGTTACAATGGCTAGGCACGTTGTTGAATCCTCAATTTGAAAATGCTCTAATTACATCAAAGAAATGGCTTAAAGCGACAAATGAAGATTTGACATCTTTTCCAATGCTCAATGACCACGACATGGCTCTGTTCACTTTGGGAAGTTATCAAACTAAAATGGCTCTTAATTACATTCAAGAGAAACTGAACGACAATGACGAATTTCTCATCTTCGTCAATAGGAGCAATAAAAATCTTATTTGCTCATCCATCTCTTCTCGTTACGTTGGCTCGAAACTTCACAAGGTGTTTGTTGAATTCAATAGGAAAAGGTATACTTTTTCCAGGGGATTAGGTATACTTTTTCACATGTAAGAACGGTGCTCGGACAGTCGGAGCTCGTTCTCACGTTTCTGCTCTTGTTCAAGAAAAATAAATTATCTATTATATTGAGAAATATTTTAAAAATTTATTGAGTTAGCCCAAATTTTATATTCTGATTACTACCGTCCTTTAAGATGAAATCGCTCATTGTTTTGATACGAAAAACAAACATTTTAAACTTTCTGAGGGTCAGGTTTAAATGTCGTAGCAAATAAATAGAAATTTTAATGTATTGATAAAAGTAGTAGATAATACCATTAAAAGGGAAAGTCCATATAAAAATTGTTAATCCAAACTTTCAACAAGACATGAGGTTAGAAAACATTCATAGAGTTAGTAGAGTACATTGAAGCTGTAGCGAATGTTCAATTCAATGTTGTTAAAACGCGTTCAAGACATGTTTTTTTCGTGGAAGGAAAATGTCAAAATCCTTTTAAAATTCTTCCAGATGTTTCTGCAGGTAAATCTTTTAATCTTTGGATCAAATCTCCGGCTCAAATCATAATATTCTTATTCATTTGCATATTTGTTATTTATTAAGGTCTTAGATCATTAGATGAAGTCTGCAAAATTATTTTTAATACATTTAAAGTATTCATAAAATGGTCCAATATTACAAGAGATAGACTTCGATCATATCCTTCCTTTGTGCAGGGTCGCTTCAGTATGAGATTCTGAATATTAATTCAAGAATGTATAATATTTCGTGTGAGCTAAATGCATAACAAATATTTTTTAGTGTATAGTATTACAAATTGGCAATGTATCAGATAATTACATATTACAAATACTCATTTATTCTTGCTAATAATAGTGAGTATGTATATTGTCAAAGTATGAAAAAAAGCGGTGACTCACAATCAATCCAACCCTTGGTCTTCTGACAATGATCCACGAATACTTATCCACACAAGTACACAACATATTTACTACAGTTCATGGCCCTATACATTGTGGAATCATATATCGTCAGAAGGAATTTTCCGGAAAAAATGAAATGGAAAAGTGGCTGGACGATTTTGTGAGTAGATGGGTTATTGTAGTTGTAGATTGAGTTTTAATCGAAAGTTCAACTTGATATTTTAACTATATTCAAACATATAGTACTTAACTTTTCGTCTCCAGTTATACCGATATTACAATTCTACACATATTTGTTTGATAATCTTCATTTTTATTGTTAGTCGGTTTAATCTAGATTTAAGTAATCAAATTACATTTAATATTAAATACATTTATGTAACTTCTCATATGCCGATGCCATATAATACAGATGTATATACAATGCATACGTACAAGCAAACATATTTCAATAATAGTGATTAGTGGTATTGACTTAGGCGCGTTAGGTGACGTCGGTTAAGTTTCAATCGCCTTTTGAAATGACCCTGCAATGACCGGAAAGAATAATCTTTAATCTGGATAGTTCTTTTAGTTAACTACAAGACCTTATTGTTTAATAACTCGTACATAACAGTTGAAAATGAAGATTTCACTTAAAACAAAACACATTAATTTCATATTATAAAATACATGTATTAAATTATTATAAACCTAAATAAATTGAAGATCAAATAAAGTAAAAATATGGTAGTATCTTTTGAATAGATTAAAAACGCATTTTACAATATATTATATATAATAAGTTTTTATATTTTATATCTGATTCTGTGTGGAATAATCCTTTCCTTTATGCATTCTACATACAAAATTGGAAATATGTACAACTACAAATACATAGGTATTGATATATTTTTTATTATATAAATATATGTATTTGTAATTGTAATATGTATTTACTTGAGTTATAATATGTACATATTACATAAAAATTAATATTCATAATGTTACAAGTATTGAAAAATGGAAATCTTTGTTGTTTGCAGAAAGGATTTGTGAGGTTTATAAAGGATAATCTTTACAGTCAGCATGCAGCAATTTTTATCCCTTTGATCTTTTTTCAAATGTATATTAGTTTATGAGAGCAAGAACACCTTACGTAAATAGATATGTATTAAAGTAAACGAAGATGGATGAGTCACAATATTTAACATGAAATTGTCATTATCTCATTAACATCAATGCTGAATTATCCCTTATTGAACTGATGTGTCCCATCAAGACACGGGCTTTGTAATGTTATACTCTTATTAACCATTATTTATATTTATGAATTCTATTGAAAGAATAATACAGGCGTACGTAGGCAAATAATAGAAACAAATAAATATATACATACTTATTATATTACACAAAGGAAGGACACCTAAGTGAATAGGAAAACATTTGGATGATAAACATGTAAGTATAAGAAATAAGATTTAATCTTACAAAGTATCTGAATTCTAAACTATTATCGTATTTAAATCATTTGCGTCTTTACTAACATCGTCACTCTCCGGTGAATCTCAAAGCGAAGAAGATCAAACTTTCGTCTTCTGATCTTTTTAGCGATTGTTTATTTCATGATTCAATATTTAAAATAAATAATTAATTAATTAATAGAAATTTGTAATATTCATTAATGGTTTTTAGGATTAAGAGAAAGAACTTTAGGAAAATTAGGTTAAAATAGAAAGTTTAATTGATATTAAAAGAAAATCATAAAGTTTTGGGATTTTGTTTATAGTTAATTTTTAAGATTCATCCAATATAACTAAAAGTAATATACAAAATTCTTCATATACCTCCATATTTCTATACATTAGATAGAATAGTTTAGGTAAATAAAGATTTAATTATTTCTCTCTATTGTTTTCTTGTAGGGATGGGCGTTGAGAGACCGAAAGGATGGCGTTCGCTTCTTCGTCGCGTTCTGAAGAGAAATGCTGTTCTTGACGATCGTCTACGGAGCGAAGGAATGATGAGCGAAGATCAGCTCACATCTTCTTTCGACACTTTGCACGAAGCTGACACGAAGATTCTCCTTCCTTCAGACGCTGAGGATTCATCCGCTTGTTCAACTCCCACTTTAAGACACAGCCATTATGGGACGCTCTCTTCCCTCATGCATCTCTCAAAAGAAGAGCTTAAAAAAAGAAGGTCGTTTTTGGAAATTGGAATATTAAATGATTACGTAGTGCATTGAATGCGTATCTATTAAAATCAATGTTTAAAATATTTAATTTATTTCTTTTATTTAATATTTTTAATAGGCGAGATCGTGCTGTAACAAAACATGGCATTTGCAACTTTAAACCATCGAACATTCGATCTCATAGGATGAAATATTTGTATGATTTGTTCACCACACTTCTTGAGCTTCAATGGCGTTGGACGCTCTTAACATTTGGATTTTGTTATGTTGGCTCATGGTTCAGTAAGTTGGACTAATTCCATTTATCTCACATATCTCACATTTAAAAAAATATTTTTAAATATTTTAAATATCTTCTCTTTATTGAAAATATTATGATTTTGACAGTTTTTGCGTGCTTCTGGTATTTGAT
This sequence comes from Neelides folsomi, assembly GCA_034687125.1. Taxonomy (NCBI): domain Eukaryota; kingdom Metazoa; phylum Arthropoda; class Collembola; order Neelipleona; family Neelidae; genus Neelides; species Neelides folsomi. The sequence goes on along the minus strand of JAQGBZ010000220.1, from coordinate 91,678 downwards.
AATTTACTTACACGGAGATTTGGAAAATACAAACAACCCTTCATGGTCATTTTGTGTAACAGGTTTGTCCTTTATAATTAATAAATTTATTATTTGCTTGCACAATCAAACATATCAGTAAAAAGTGAAGATAAATCTAATTATTTATTAATTAAACATTATTTAATAAAAAGGAATAAAAAACTTCGTATCGGCATTTCTATTTTCCGTCGAGACTCAGCATACAACTGGTTACGGGTATTATCATATAACTGATCAATGTCCAGATGCCATACTTCTTCTTTGTGTGCAATCCATATTTGGTGTCATTATGGAAGGGTAATTAAAATAAATTATATTAAATACATTCTAAAGATTGCGCACTGAAATATACTTTAAATTTATTATAATCACACTGGCTCCTCTTTCAATTTAGGCTCCTTGTCGGCCTCGTTTTTGTGAAAATGGCCAGAGCTAAAAAACGAAATGCGACACTTTTGTTCAGCCGTAATGCCGTGATTTGTCAGAGAGATGGGACGTTTTATTTCATGTTCAGAGTGGCTGACATGCGGACGTCCAATTTGCTCTCAGCCTCCGTTCGAGCTCAACTCGTCAGGAAGCGTGTGACGATGGAAGGAGAAATCATCAACTACCAACAAGAAGAACTTAATGTTCAATTTTCATTCATTACTAACCAGACTGCTACTAATAATACTAATTAACTACACTTACGTTTAGATATCATTTTTAATTTTTTCATATTTTTTGTTGTAGTGTAAATATTTTATGAATACTGTTATTAAACTGATAATGTCCAAATAGGTCGAGTAATATGATAATCATTTTTAATAGGTTGGAGGAGATGGAGAAAAGGAAAATGACATTTTACTTTTTTGGCCTACTACAATTGTTCATAAGATGGACTCTGATAGCCCATTATACCAATTCTCATCAAAAGATTTTGGAGAAGAGAATCGGTTCGAGATAATCGTCATTCTTGAAGGAATTGTTGAATCAACGGGGTTGACAACTCAAGCGAGATCTTCATATCTTCCATCAGAGATCCTCTGGGGCCATCGGTTTCAAGCCATGTGTCCATCAAAGAGCAATACTGCAGAGCGGAGAGTTGATTTTTCACTTTTTCATGCCACATTTCCAGTCAAGACGCCTGAAACTTCTCCGGCTAACTATGACAAACTTAACGACTTTCTATCACGAATTGAGTAAATTATTATAAAATATATTAACTGTTAAACTATTAATATTATTTTTTGGTGTGATTTATTTAAATAAATGTTTATTGAAAATTGACGTTCACTTATTATGGCTTACGTTAGCTTAATATTGTTATTGTGTATGAGCATTTGGTTAATAATTATATTATTTATACATGATATGAAATTGTGCATCGGAACCAGAACTTGGAACCTAATTAGCTAAATAGAATTTATTACAATATTTATCTTCTACCTATAAATATCAAATAGATTATGATTTTAATAATAATAAGAAAACATGAATGTCTATTAATCCTTATTGCAAATTATTGGACAAAATGTCTAAAATAATTATATTATATTGTCCTTGGTCGGACTAAATGACATACCAATTAGACTTAAATATGACGTTAATGATAATTTGATAATGAACTAGTTATACCTATAATTAGTTAAATAAAGTTTTTAATTACAAGGCGTCGCATTGCATTGGAACGAACAAGCAATGATGCTTTCTCCTTTTCTGACTTGTTACAGACTATGCCTTGCGGATAAATTGTGAGGGAATGTCATCTTATACAGAAGTTTCATTTTCATTCAGAATTCAGATTCGGAAATTCGGAGCTTTTCTCCTAATTCTAATTCCAATTCTAAAGTAGCTTGCTTGATTCTTGGTTAAAATTCGTTTGAATTTTTAAATCAAAAGGTAAGGTAAAATTATATAATTTACTAATTCAAAGTATAATAGATGTGTGAATCTTTATTAATCAAAATAATTCCCCCAGAACCTTGAATCCGAAGAGGACAGAGGAGAATTAATTGTCAAAATGGCATCACAAGCATTAGAAGGATACGTGAATCGTAAGTCGACCATTCATATATGATTATAATATTTATAAATATTATAATGATAATGATGTAAGCTTGTAAAATTAATTTAACTAATTTTTACTTTATTTATAGGCCCGGTTTCAATTATCACATCTGATGGAAGGAATTTTGTCGTAAGCCTAATATAATATTGTTAATAATTTACATACTTTCCTTGTTTATTGTCATTCTGAATGTAATTAATTTTGTGAATTAGGGGATGCTCAAGGGATTTGATCAGACGATTAACATCATTCTGGACGACAGTCACGAGAGGGTTTATTCGGCGACTCAAGGAGTTGAACAAATTAACCTAGGACTTCATGTCATCAGAGGAGACAACATGTAAGACTATTCTTACAGTTAACAATTAATATACTATATTACTACATAATTAAAAAATTATATTTACATTACCTATTTTCAATTTCTGGGTTCATTGTTTTTAGAGCGGTGATAGGAGAACTTGACGAAGAAATCGACTCTAGACTTGACATGACGGCTATTAAGGCCGATCCTTTAAACCCCATCGTTCACTAATACTTTTTGTACGTTTTATTTTTATATTAAATAAGATTCTTTTTCTAATTGTTTGTCTTACTCCTTTCTATTTGAATCTTTAAGTAATGTTATGAATGTTATACTTTTAAAGTAATCAATTAATAAAATTAAAATCATGGATTTACTTTGAAATAATTTTTTTAATCTTATTTTATAACTTCATAGCCTCTCATGATGGATCATTATATTTGTGTAATTATTAGCGCTAACCAAGTTATGAGACGATGCATGCAAAAGAAAAATCGGTATAAAGTACTAAATTAAGGACCACCCTGCAAAATTCCAATTAAATTAAGCTGTTGTTTAATAGATAATGAAGAATATGATAATAAATTTAAAAAATATAAGATTCATATTCTTTACAGTAATTTTTTAATGTTTGCATTAAATATTAATCTAATCTGCCTTCTCCGTCAGATCAGATAAATCTGAGAACTTAACATTTCCTCCTTTCGTGTAGTTGCATATAAAGGAAGGGAGTTTCAAGTTTAAGGTCTTTCTCACTCCACCTCAATCACTTTCATTCATTTCATTACAGATACGGTATGTATTATGTATATATTAGAATTGATATCAAAACAAAGATGTTTCTCTTTAACATTTCCCACGAACGTAAAAACGCCGACTATGTTGATTATGAATGAATTCAATATTTGAGTAACTTCATTCTTTTTTAAGGGATAAAAACGGTACATGAGAAAAGGTTGTGGGAAATGTAATACGAACCTTTAAACCGTACAAATCTCATTTACGACATAAACAAAATTAATTAATAATTTAGCATTTATAATTCCTTTCCAATTTTTTCACTTATTGAAAAAGAGGCGGAAATGAAAGAAAGATGAAGAAGAAGCGAGAAGGTGAGGAGTATAAAACGAGAGAGCATTTTTCAGTTCGTTACCAGTTGCAAAGGAGAATTAACCGAATTCAAACTGAAGAGACTTTGAGCTCGGACCAGTTCCCTTTGTATCTACACCAGATAATTCGTCTCTATTCATTTCATCATGAACGGAGTACTTGTAAGTCATATTAAAATTAAAAAAAAATTATATTAGATTTAATATCAATACCTTTTATATTATTTTTACTTCCCATTTTGACTGATTTTGAACTCTTTTAAGTTTCTCGTTGCTCTTTCTTTACTTCCATCTTTGATCCTCTGTGGAGAAGAGGACGCGAACAACACGAAGATAAATGAAGTTGAGGAGATTGAGAAAAAAATGACAATGATGGAGGTTCCTTTGCCCGAACCGGGCGCTCCGAAATACTTTCCCGACGTGGACACCAAGGACGCGTCCGGTGATGGAACAACAAAGAAAGGAAAAAATGGAAAGGATTTGGATACCGTAAGTTAATCATATCATTTATATCATATTTATATTAATATAATCAATATATATTGTTAGCTAATTTAAATATTAATTGACATTTATTTTGATTAATTATAGGCTGCCTCCATCTTGTACTTACATGACCCGTATCATCACTATCATCATCATCATGGTCATCATCACCCTTATTTCCACCATTATCCCTATTATCATCATTACCACCACCACCACCACCCTTACCATCATCATCACCCTTACCATCATTACCACCACCACAAGTGAACGTAAATTAACTGCGTCGTTTTTTTTCTTTTGAAATAAACTTTTTCATTACCTTTGAATTTGAAACAATTTTTGTGAATTACACCTTGTTTTCTTTGTTTATTTAGCTATATATTGCATACACAAGCACATAATGTTGCATGATTTTTTAGGTGGCTCCCGTGTTAAGTTTTATCTACCTACGGTGCATTTCTTAGATTCCAGTTGTTTATAGTAAAAAACGTTTAATAGACATTCGCTGCATTTGCCATAAATATTTATTAGAACGATTTTAGTGGATAGAATCGGAGTTATATTACAAATATCATAGTTTACTGCTACTTACTGTAATATTATGACCCTTGCTAGTTTAATAAGTTAATAAAAAATTCTTTAAATCAAATATTAATTAATTTTAATTCAAAACAATCCAAATCCATCTAATGATCAATGATGATACAGTCAGATAAACAAAGAAACGGTATTTTGAATAGTCGCGGCTTTATTCAAAACACCATGCACTCTTTAGGTTGCGGTAAAATTAAATGTTTTATTTTTGAATCAAGAACGTTTAACCATACAATGAAATGATTTGAATGCATGGAAATAGTATAATTAAGTGATAGTCACGTGGGTTTTCTTAACGGCGCAAGCGTTGTGCTGTCCCGGTGTGCCGGTGTCCTTCATCATCGCCATTTGCAAAAAGTTCCTCAGTGACAGAGTAACCACATCCACGGTTTCATTTTGAAGAATTTTTCCAGTTTTGGGAAAACTTTTGGCAATTGTCTGATCGAAGGTCGTCTTCACACATTGGAAAATTAAACTTGGTGAGTGTGTATGTATTTGTATCAATTAGCTAATTCCGAATCGACATTATCCTCATCCTCACCTTGGAGGACGCATGCTGCATGACGCTATCTTTCAAAATCTTTTCGTTTTGACTCATTGTTAATGTACTTATGACTAATTCCTTGTATCATGATTAGAAAAAAGGTATCTTCAATAATTCTTATTTGACAATATTTTTTAATTAAATATGACAATAATCAATTAACATAATTGATAGGCAATATTTCATAATTTTTTATGTTTAATTGACCCAATTTGGCTCTTACTGGTGTCGTTTCGTAATCTAACTTCCTCCTGTATCAAATATAACTAATAATTTTTGCCGATCAAATCCACAACTGCATCGGAATTTTGATAACCATTTTTTCTTATTCTGAGGAAAGAATTGAATGGAAGGGGAACTTATAGACCCATGGTGGAGTGCTGAGAATGACTACCAGCAGAGGCTTTTCGATAAGCATAAAGATGAAGTAGTTCATGAACTTGTGGCCAATAAGAATGGCATTACCATCCCTTATCTCAAAAGTAAGATTAAATTATAAAAGATTCTTGATCCTATTATGTAACATGTTGAAGTTGAATAGTTAATCCCTTGTTCTAGAAAAATTCAAGATCCCACACAAGGAAATGGGATTTGTGAAATTTGAACATTTCTTATTTCATTTGGACACTCTCCTTGAGGTTCGAGAGGTCAAAGGAAAGCCAGGAACAAACTATCTCTTTGTACGTTTCTTTTCCCTAAGCTTTCTAAACTACAATGATGCTTTAAATGAGAATGATCATCAAGTCACCAACTAACTTGATATTATTTCTAGATTGGACAAGTCCCAAAGAAGTTTGTTGCCCATCGGTCTATGATCATCAGTGACAAGCCAAAAAGTTGCACAAGTGAGGATACAATCGCTGCAACCCAAGCCGTTCATGTAAGATCATTATAAACTGTTTCAAATTGTTCAAATAACACAACTTAAAGAACTTTTTCTTTGATATAAGCTTGAGAGGACGCTTTAACTTTGTTATGCAATTGTCTTGATATAATTCTTTCTGGATGTTTTCATTAGAACTCTGCTATTATCGCCCATTGTTTACCAAAGGAGGTCTTGGAAGCAATTGACAAAGAAGCCATGGAATTTCACGAGGAAGAAGTTAAAGTGACGACTATGAGTGAGTTTCATTTATAATGATTTACAACTGGTTTACTTGTAAAGAATAAAATAATCAAAAAATGTTATTTCTTTGAAGAAAAACCACGACTTCCGGACCCGACGATGTATCCCAACTTTGGATTCTTCTATACAAGGATTCTCGACATCGACTCGAAGGGATTCGTCTATTTGGATCCTCAAACCAGCGAAGACAATTTTGTAAATACCTATATATATTTTTCAAGATTGTTTATAATCTTAATGATTTTTTGAAAATATATTGATTTAATTATTTTTTCAGGGAAAAAGAAAGCTGCTTGAAAAAGCTCTTTCCATTTTCTACCAGGGCAAAATTGAAGCTGGGGAAATTAATCCTGTGAGGGAAGTAGTTGACAAGACAGTTTACATAACGAGAGATCCCAAGGATCCTACTCATTTCTGCCGAAGCATGAAGAAAGGAACACTTCCAGACAATTTGTTCCAGATGATCGATGTTGATACTCGCACTTGTTATGGAGTGACCTACAAGAACATCTTCCCGATTTCGGCCATTCATATGGAGAAGCCATTCTTTGTAATTTTGATTACTTTTTTTGGTACTTTGTTGATTTGTTTTTCGTTTTAGGCTCTCAAATGCTCTCTCAATTTTTTGGACGTTTTTTACGGGAGTGATGCTATTGCTGTTGCTGTGAAGGCTCTTGGGTTCACTTTCCCTCTTGGAGGAGGTGCGAGATATCGCGGGATGTCTGTTGTGACCAAGCAGCCAATGTATCATTTCATGATACACAAGGAAAATGTTGAGTGTCTTGAAGATCTCATTTATGAGAAAATTCATGGCGACATCGCCGGATCAATGATTGTAAGATTTTGTTTATCCGTCAATTAATTAATTACATTTTAAATTGATCTTTTTTCGTTAATAATAACTTTTAAAACCATATTTATTTAATAGGGAAATGGAAGATTCAAGATGATTTGGATCGAAGACAATAAAGTGACTTTCCAATCTTTGGAATATCTCGATGAGATTTCTGAGTTTCTCATGAAGGAAGTTTGGGTGAAGAAGCTTCATGATAACCCCCAAGGGATGATTTCCAAGGATGATTTGGAAATGGAGGTTGTTTACGTTGCTCGTTGGTCTTCTGATGGAATGTTCTACAGGATCAATGCGAAAGGAATCACAAAGGATCTGAAGGTCAAAGTTTATCTTTTCTTTAATTTGAAGTTCATTTTAAGATTTTTCAGGTTTCTGTAAAGTTCATTGATTTTGGAAACACTGACTTTGTCAATCTTGATCAAATTATTCCTGTCGATGACATCAATCCACTTCTTGGAAAGCTGCCGAAACTCGTAAGTTATTTATGTACTTACAAAAATGTTAAAATTTATTTAGAATTGAAGAAATGTCCAGTTTCTACTGAACTTTTTTAATTCTTAACTTTATTACAGAGCTTTGACGCTGAGTTGGATGGATGTCGGATTACGGATTCGGATAAATTACTGGAATACATCCAGGAGAACGAATGCGACTTCTGTTCTGTGGAGGTTTTTTGTTATTTTAATTTTTCAATTTGATTTTGATTAATTAGTTGTATAACGAATACATTGTTTTGTATTATTATATTTTAAATATTTTAGTTCAACAAGGATAAAACGGTTGACGTTATGATTGAGAAGACGCAGCAGTCATTGGCTGATTTAGCTAAGAAGAAGAAATGGGCGAAGTGAGATTTGAAGAGAGCTCATCCGCCCTTTATTAAGTTTATTTACTATTATACCTCTTTAAACAACTGACTGACTGAAGTTACATTATATTTTCATTAGTATTAAAATTACACCAATTCTTTGTGATAATTTCTAATTATCTTATTGTCTTTAAATGTTCCTTTACAATTTATTAATATAACTTTTCTATTGGCATATTTAATTTTATCTTGTTAACTTGTAATTAGATAAATTGAGATTATATTATTCTTAAATAGTTTTTTATTTGATGTTTTCACACTTTTTATTATTTAGTACATAATTCGATTAATTCAGAATTAACTCAATTCAACTCAATTATAAATTATAATAGAATTGTAATAAAATTAATTTCCTTTGTTAAATTTAGCAATTTTGTTTAAAGAATTCCAGGTTGATATTCTGTAAGCTAATAAAATGTTGAACTAAATAATTTCATCTTTACCGCAATTATTCATGAATTAAATATTACCATATTATGTAAATGTGCTGAGGAGGGAGAGAGTAACAGTAATGCCGACTATATCATTGATATAGCAGACAAATTATTAAATGATATTCGCAAAGTAGTTAAGCGGTTTGTATGTGTCGATCGAAAGGTCCAAGACCTCTGAAGCATGAGGAAAGGTATGTTGGTATGCATGATATATTTATGCGAAATTGAACTTGCAAGTCTTCTGTATAAGCATCCATAATATTACGTAAAAGGAGTATTGGCGAAACGAGATTCGCATCCTCATAAATAAAAGGAAGGAGGCATTGGACTCCTCCGCATCCATTGAACTTCTACCTCCATTCCTGTTCTCCTCACCTCCTCTTTTGCCACAGAAGACCATAATATCAACATCAGACAAAGGTGCAGATTCGTACCTTCAGAACATCCAAGGAAAGGTGTTGTGCACGAAGTGAGTGAGTGTCTGTGTTGGTGGACTCTAACGAACCGAATCGTCCTTCACTCACACAGGAAAGTAAAAGGGGAAGTCCTACAGGTGAAGCCTAATTACCTCATCAAGCCCCCTCCACAGTCTTCCCAACAATGGACTAGAATAGATGACTGGATTTTAATTATTATTTTATATTGTAACGACTCAACGACTCAACGACTCATCAATTGTGTAACGGCAACGACTCTTGACAAGGTAGTGCATCTTGATTATTTTAATAAGTTATTCCTAGCTGTTAAGAGAAGTAAATGAGGAAGAGATGGGTTTGACCTTGAGGAATCAATCCCTTGTCATTTTATTGTTTTGGTGAGGTCAGTCCGAATTTGCTTATTCGGGTACCTCGGAGAAACGGAGGAGATAATCGGGAGAACCAAACAACACAGAGTTTAATCCCCGCGTTTCACAGTCCTCTACGAACACACAAACATTGAAAAGTTACATTGACCTTTGAGAGAGATAATACGCAGGAAATTAAATATTAACTTATAAATTGGACATTAACTAGTTAAATATCGAAGAGAAATGGCGAGACACGCCGTGTGAGGATGAGCATCTTCTTATCAAACTCATCATCTTAAACTTGGAAGCTCTTCAAACTCAAGGAAGGTCATCTCTGCCTAAACTCTCTTGATTATAAAATGTACATTCACTTCCTCTCTTTAACCTCAATTAAGACCATTTATCTATTAGCTCAGATGGAGAATAAACCTCCAATCACCCATCCATCTTTTTAAGAATTTAAATAAATTCAAATGATCTAATTCAATGTTAGAATCAATTCTAAATAGTTGCTAACTCTTAATTTTAAAGTGTACGTTTTTCATTAATCATTAATTGTATTAATTGTGTGTTGACCAGATTGTTTTGTAATTATCCTTTACATTTGTTTCAGTGTGAGTCATCCCTACGAAGAGGAAATTCAACATGGCATCTTTGCGAGTACTCGGTTCAACTGCCCGGGTTTGTCTCGCCTCTCGTCATAATTCTCGACTCCGACAAACTTCAAGTGGGAAAGAACTTTCAATTTCCTCGCAAAATTTTTTGGCCCGTGTCCCACCGGGCTCAACGTCACCTCCACCAGAGAAACCTCCACCTGAAACGCAAAAGCGACCATCTCCTCGTGGAACTGGTCGCGATGGGCGGGATGGGCTCTGTTGTCCCAAATGTGGAGATCCTTGCACCCACGTCGAAACTTTCGTTTCTTCCACTCGGTTTGTAAAATGCGACAAATGTCATCATTTCTTTGTTGTACTCTCCGAGTTCGAAGGTCGTGGGCCTGGAAAATCCCGCCAGTCTTCATCCTCCGAACCTCCCCCAGATCCCCGATTTTCCCCTCCTTCTCCTCCGCACGGAAGGGAAAATGTTTTAGGAAAAAAGTCCCCACCACCTCCAAAGAAAATCTTCGAATTTCTCGATCGACACGTCGTTGGGCAAGAACAGGCCAAGAAAGTTTTAAGCGTAGCTGTGTACAATCATTACAAGCGACTCTCGATTAATACCGTTGGGAATAAAGGGGACGCGAGAGGAGATGGATTCTCCGACTTGTCAAACGCCTTTTCCCACCATTTGCTCCATTTGGGGGGCTTAGGAGGAAATGCCCTTGGAGCATTTCCGTCTCAACACTCTCATAGTCATTTGGGGCCTTCGTGGGCCAATTCGGATACGTACTACGAAGGTCGAAGGCCACCACCACCGCATAGCCACGTTCCCCATCCGCATTCGGTCCACCAGCAACCGGTCCATCAACACACGGGAGGATCAGAAGCATTGGAAAATACCGACAAGGGGGAACCGAAATTGGAAAAGAGTAATATTCTCCTTCTTGGACCAACTGGAAGTGGGAAGACGCTTCTGGCCCAAACCATCGCTCAGTGCCTCGACGTTCCTTTTGCCATTTGCGACTGTACGACCCTCACCCAGGCAGGATACGTTGGGGAAGATATTGAAAGCGTCATTGCGAAATTACTCCAAGATGCTAATTATAATGTGGATAGGGCCCAGACTGGAATTGTTTTCCTCGATGAGGTTCATTTGGATTACTAACTTATAATTTTTCAATTACTTTAATTTTTCATTTACTCGTTCTAATTATTGTATCCAATTTACTCATTCATAACTTTTTTTGATGAAATAATGATCTAATCGATAATAGCTTATTTTATCAATTTATTGACTCTAATCAATTATGTTTAGTGGCTTTAAGGATTGTGTTTAATTATTTTATTTTAATCAGGTTGACAAAATCGGAGCAGTTCCTGGAATTCACCAGCTTCGAGATGTCGGAGGCGAAGGTGTGCAACAAGGGATGTTGAAAATGCTCGAAGGAACGGTTGTCAACGTCCCTGAGCGCAACGCTCCAAGGAAGCTTCGAGGAGAAAGTGTCCAAGTCGACACCACCAATATTCTTTTTGTCGCTTCGGGTGCATTCAACGGTCTCGATCGCATCGTGAGCCGAAGGAAGAAGGAAAAATACCTCGGATTCGGAGTTCCTTCTTCAGGAGGACGGAGAGCGGCTACTGCCGAAGGCATCGCTCACCTCACGTCCAACACCTCGTCAGCGGCCGAAGACAATGCCGAGATGGACGGGTTCCTGAAGCAGACGGAAGCACGAGATTTAATTGAGTTTGGGATGATTCCTGAGTTCGTGGGAAGGTTCCCCGTCCTCGTCCCATTCCACTCCCTTTCGGAGGATCTCCTCGTAAGGATATTGACTGAGCCGCGGAACGCCATGGTCCCGCAGTTCCAAAGACTCCTCGAGATGGACTCCGTCGACTTGACTTTTACACCGGAAGCTCTTCGAGCCATCGCCCGACTTGCCCTCGAGCGGAAGACGGGAGCAAGAGGGCTGAGGGCCATTGTGGAGAATATCCTCCTCGATCCCATGTTCGAGATACCTGGGTCTGACGTCACGAGTGTGCATATTAACGAGGGAGTTGTCGATGGCCTCTATGACCCGATTTACACTCGAGCCCATGACGTGGTCGGAAAGGATCCGCCGCCACTGGAAGATGATGTACTCGAGCTCAAACATCGTCTTTAAGTTTTCTAAATTTTAAATTCTCGTCCTCTCAACACCGCTTTTAAAAATTCTACGGAAATAAATTACAAAGTGATGATTTCTTACAATGGTTTTATTCTTTTTATTAAGTTTTGGGGGAATTTCATATTTCTTCACAATCACAGATACAAATTCAGTTTATATTTTAGAATCAATTTTTAATTAGACTTTGCGTTTACAAAACTTGAATCATAATCAGTTAGGTTAATTTTTATATTTAAGTACAATTACCTTTAAAAATATTAGAGTGACACTTAATTATATAATATACATTAAATAGGGAAAGTTTTTACCATGCTCTTTTAGATTTTTGATATTATCAAAAGTTCGATTAATTGATTTAAACTGTACATTCATCTGAAAGATTAATTATAAGAATCCATACACAAGAATTTAAAAAGGAATGAATAAAAATATTTTTTATTCCATCATTAAAATTTCGCAATTTCACGCTTTGGATTTGTACACAAATACATTATTACTAAAAGTACTTACATTTATATTAATTAATTACCCAGCATTTTCATTAAATTAAGTGTCACTTTATAATATTTTAAAACATTAACATATTTTTACAATTCTTAATGGTTTAATTTATTAATTTATTTTATAAATTCAAATAAACTTTTAATTTGCTGAGCAAATAAAGGTCACAAGAATTTTTCCTTTTTGGGAAATGGAATTCGGCACAACAAAATACATTATTTATATTTACAAAAACAACAAAATAAGAACAAGAAATAAACTTTGAATTTATTTGCAATGATATACATAATGCAGTTATTTACAATAAATTTTTCGTATTTTGATTTAACTATAAGGTTTTATAGAAGCTATCAAAAGTTATCGTTATTGTGTATTTTAATTAGAATATTGAATGCACCATTTCAGAAAATAATAAGCCATTACCTCAATATCTAATAGAATCAAGCATAATAGCATGGAGAGACGAAAATGTCAGTGAGAATAGTGAGCTCATCCTCTGTGAATTTATTTTTATGAAACGTCCAATTATCGTGATGAGTACGGCGAAAATTACTCAAACACTTCCGAATTGTTGCCTAAAATGGAAACAAAAACTATTAAATATAAATCATCCAAGATGTAATTAATTAGATTGACTTATAAAATTAATTCGTCCAAATGTTAATTACGGGAATTGGTTGTGCGTCGTGTAAATGAGTTGTAAGTATAACAAGGACATCGGGAAGAAACGTCGGAACATCATAAGGATGAGTGTCAACAAACGCACAAAGGCCTAAAACAGCCGAATGCCCTGCATCAACTTCTTCTGGCTTCAATGGGATTTTGGCTTTGGCCATGGCACGCTGACGTTTCCCACACACTGCAGCCTCCTTCTTAAACTTGTTCTATAAAATAATAAAAACAAGTAATATAAATTAATTTAAAATTAAAAGAATAGTTTGAAATGCATCAAAGATGGTCGATTTGTAAAATGGAAACATACGAGAAGTTCCATTGGCTCTTCAATAAGATGACAATGAATGAAACCACAAAGAATTTGTGATGCTGCTTCACGGACTTCCAACTTTCGATCTTTTAGAAGAATAAGGACAAGTGAGAGAACATTTGAACTCCATTCCCGCTTGCTTCCCAACAAACTTCCATTGTTGAGACAAAAGACTTTGAGAAATTCGAGTACGCACAATCTCGCTCGCCAGGATATACATTTGACAGCCTGAAATAAATTAATGTTTTTGATATTAAAGTTAATTAAATTAGTAGCTAACTTTAAGTATATAAAATTTCGAAATATTTTACCTTCCCGAGGATGTCTAAAAGATAATCGAGCTTCCTTGGTTGAATGAGCGTACGAGCGAGACCTGAGAGTGCGTATGCGGCGAGTTGAGCAATCTCAGGATCAGGTTCATAATTTTCAAAATGACAAAGTAATGGAATGAATTCGTAAAGTCTTGGTGGAACCGTGGATTCAAAATCCCAGCACACACTTAGCACCCACTCTAAAACTATTGATTCAAATATATTAAATTAATTATGAACATAAAATAATGTACAGTTGAAATAATTAAAATAAAACAGATTTAAACAATTACCAGTTTTGAACTTGAGAAGTAAAACTCTAATTTGAGCATTTTGTGGTGAATCTGCGTCTCCTTCATTTGCATGATATTGTTCTGCTTCAGTTGTGATGTTAGTTAGCATCTCAGAGGCTTGTGTGAGAAAAGGATCTAACTTTGGAGAAAATGCACAACCGACCGATGATGCAGATTCAGAATCCCATTCAAATACATCTCCCATCAACCTAAAATTTTAAATTTTGTCTAATGGTAAGTTATGAGCTCAAATTGGAATACCTACAGATATGTAGAAGTCAAATAAAATGTCCCAGTTTACAAATGTGCGAATAAAAGATTTTACCTTCCTAGTTGAACGCGTACGTTGACATAAGGTACTGGAGTAACGAAGAAATAAGTTTTAATTATATTAAGAATGTCTGCGTAAAGTTCACCTCCACGCCATTGAATGTTCGAGGCAACGTTGTTGAAATGGGTCATATCCCTGAAAAAAATGAAACAAATAAATGTTTTTGAAATATTTAAATATGTTTTTTAAATTAACTTACTTTACTGCTTCGACAGATGTTGATTCAACAGTGAAAAGGCTCTTGAGGAATCTCTCTTTAAGAAATTCGATGAAAAATTTCATTTTCTTCGGATCACGATTAGCCTAACAAAACATACATTTATTAATCTCATGTAAATAAATAGTCTGCTAAATAGAAATAAATACAATGTTACGCACAGTAGGGAATGTGATTGCCCAATTCCAAACTGCAGTCGTCTCTTGTGTCACATTATCTATGCACTCATTGATAATGGGTTTAATGGTTGGCCAAAAGACGTCAATCTTCTCATCATCCCAAAGTTTCATCCCGAGGAGAATTCCAGAAAAGATGTCAGAAAGACATCTTTGTTTCCATTGGTCCTTCTCTTTTACCATTTCAGGTAAAAGGGAGAGAAGTTGAGTGAGGGAATCAGGACCATTGTTCCTCGTCACGAATTTCATAATTGCACTTCGTTTGGTTGACATCCCTAAATTGACAAAGAATTGATAAAGTTTCTCTTTAAAACACCTGTATTATAAAAATTATATTGCCTTAATTCCTTACCTTTTCGCTTCTCCTCGAGGCTCCACATTGAGAGAAGAGATTTGAGGAAGGTTGGATTATTAAAATAATCTTCCGTGACTTCTATAATCCTTTTCTGAGTCTCTGGCTGATCCGTGGCTTCTTTGAAGGAAGTGGGAGCGATTTTCATTTTATACAAACGAGGGAGAGCGGAATAGCCGTGGTATGTCTTATGAACAAACAGAGGAAAATCAAGAGGAGCATTGTTTTCATCGAATAACTCGTAACCGCAATGTTCTTCTTTTCTTTTATATTGCAAAACGCTCTTGATGTTCTCTCCCTGGAAAATAGAAACAATCCTTTAACATTATATTTCTTTAACATTTGCCATATACTTTTATAAAAGTGATTCGAATTATTAATTAAATTTTTACAGGTTTAAACACAATTCCTGTCTGTGTGTTAATCGTAATTGAGGTGTAGACACGCTTTCCGAAGGAGAGAATCCAAGCTACGGTGTTTAACGCTGACTGAAATATTTAAATCATAATAAAATTGAAGAAATTTAAGTGTGTTAAATATTAATAGTTCATAAACTATTATTTATATTGAACATACGAGTCGAATTTCAATGACGGGAGAAACAAGAGCTTCAAAGAAGAATTGAATAAGAGGTTTCGGAAGAGGAATGTCTTTGATGATAAGAACTCCAAGCATGTGAGCGCACATTAGATGTTTACGCCAATGACTAAAATGAAGAAAAGGAAAAAAAATATATAATACTTTTAGTTAGTAAATAGCATCCTTCTAACTTTAAGTATGTATAATATGATAATAATGTTTATATTTTGTTAATTATGTAAATAATATATCAAATTGATTGAATAAATTTTTTTTACTTTTTAGGGTTCGTTCCAACGGAAAGAAGGTCGGATATCAAAGAAGTGAAAATTTGTTCATTCTCTTCCCATGCAGTCGTTCTTTCTTCGAATGAAACAAGGACTTCTGGGTTCACAAGTGTCTTTGAGGATTCCAAAACTCGACGCTATTTAATGACAAAATCATATTAAAAATTCAATTTATTACTCTTTTTATTCCAATTATGTTTCTTACTGGTGCAATCGTGCTAAGAGGTGAATACACGAAGTTTTGTGAGATGAGACTTCTGATTTTGTCCATGCATTTGATGACAGAATCCTTCTCAGAAAACGGACTTTGAATCAATCCAACCCACAAATTACGAATTTCTGTCCAGCTATTATGTAAAAATGGCATTGTGTTCTTCGACCCCATCATTGTATACAAAGTTCCCTAAAATTTTCATAAATAAAAATTGGCTATCAAATTAAAAAGCTTATATTGTCTTTGATAAAAAGTTTAAATTTTAACCAACCTTATATTCGTGGTGGTTTACTCCACTTTGAAGTTTGGCAATAAAAAGATGTGAAATATTTCTCGCAATCAGTCCACCAAAACTCTCAACAATCCTACAGAATCTTGCCTGAGCTGCACAACGAACTTTCGCATAGCGATTTACACACAACTCAAATAATTTGTTCATTAAAGCCAGATGACTTTCAGTCCAACTCGTACAAGTAGAAGTTCTTGAAGAAAAATATTATTTTAAAACAAGCTAAAATTGTAAATATCGTTAATAAAATAAAATAAACTAAATTTTAACATCACAATTACCTAACACGTTTCAAATGGAGGTTAAAGGCCTTGTATATAAGAGCTCCTCTCGTATTCTTTTTCTTAGGATCCAACGTATTGTCCATTCGATTGCTATTCGAATTCCCTTGTGTCCAAAGTATGGAAAGTTTTTCAGAATCGATTGACGGGAAGACGAGCGAATCAAAACCCTAAATTAATAAAAAAAATTACATAATTTAAAGTTATCAATTAGCTAATTAAAACTTTTAAATTGATGATAATAATTTAGGTAAAATAAAGAAAAAAGCATATTTTAAATTAAACCTTAATGAGAGCTACAAAAGCTTCAGTGTCATCGCTCTTGTGCGTCTCTAAATAGCTTTTAATTTCAGAGTAAATGTCAAAGTATTTCTTCATCACGTTCCCATCAGTGGTACCTGGAACAACTATTTTGGCATTTGGTCCATATCCGAAACAGAACGGATCACACGACAAATCTACAGTAGTTTGATTCCTAATAAAATAAAAAATATGTAATTCCTTATAAAATTATTTTTATCACATTATCTTATTTTAGATATTTGTATATCATTTACGTGTAAATGGGAGTAGTGTCCCAAAATTGAAGAAGAGTTGAAATCCCATCATACAACGATATAAGAACTTGCATTGATTTCAAAAGAATTTTATTTAAATCTTCATTTCCTTCTTTCAGACTTCCAATATATTCCAATTTGGGCACAAAAAGATTGTAAACATTGGCAAAAATGGCCTTAGCCCATCTAAACTCATCGTCATTTGGAACATGCCAATGGCAATCGACTTTCTTCTCGCTCCAATATTTTCCCCAATCCTTTATCGAAAATTAATTATTGTTAATAAAAATAATATTATCCAAATATATGTAACTTTTAGAACTCGTTATTTATTTTTTACATTGAAAGAGGCGTAATTTGGTGAATCGAGATCAGCTTCGGTAAATCTGGACTCTGTTGGATAAATGTAAACTAAACTCCGAAGTAGATGACGAAGGATGTTCGACCCAAAGGAATATCCTTTCTTCCCATTCAATTTCAATATTTTGAAAAGGCAAGGCTCAAGGCAATGGCGGAATTTGAGAAGCTCGACTCCGTTTGTCTCAACAACCTAAATAATTATAAGTTGAAACTCATGAAAGTATTCTAGATAATAATACTGATTTTACGTATGATAGAAGAAGAAGATTGAATAGAAGCGCTTTGTCAAGTTCTTCGTCATTTAAAACATCATCAGTGATCTCAGATTCAATCTTAGAACAAAGAACGGGAAGAACAGTTGGAAGAATCATCTCTGGTCTTGCCTATTAATGTTAAAATTCAAAAATTATTGGAATATCGTTTAAATAGAAAACATCTTATTTAATACAAATATTAATATTGAGGTTATTAAATTATTGAATTTTTACGCACGATGACAAAGGCCTGAAAAACTGAAGCAAACAATCGGCCCGATACGTCAGTTTCTAAACTCGTGTTCAATGCAAATGATACAATTTTGGCAGAAAGGACCTTTATAACGAGAAATATTAATTAGATCTTATATCTAAAATGCTCTAACAATTTCATTACAGATATTTACATAAGTAAATTAAGATGTATTTTTTATGAACTTTGCAAATCGCCGTTGAAGAATGGGCAGCAATTCTCAAGAAAAGAGCCCATGTGTGTTTCTCCAATGAGATGTCCTCGATATTTCCGCCCAAAACAACAGCTCGGTTGTCAGCCATTCTTGTATTTTCCAATGTACGATTTTCGACAAGGGAGAAAATTCGATCGAGGAATTGTAAAAGAAAATCCTCTAAGCTTGCCGTACTCAGACATAATTCCCGCTCATACTAAAATTCAAAATAAATTTATTATTTGATCTAGCCGATTGATCAAATTGAGTAAATTGTTATAAGGTATATTAAGTTATTATTTCTTAAAAGTACTTCGTCTTCAAAATTTGAAGCCAAATGGGAAGAATCGACTGCAGAGAAAGAGCCAAAGAGAACGTGAAGACACGCAAGGGCTGAGAATGTTTTGTTCATATCATTTGGATCAACGGCTGGAAGGAGCGAGAAAAGGAATGGAATAATTAAATTCCTCCCATCGTAATTGTCTTCTCCCTTTCGACTGCTCAGCATTGAATGGGTAACAACGAGGACCCAACGGAGCGTAATCATGTATTTCCGAGGTTCAACGAGAGTTTCAACCATCGTCGAATATTTTTCTAAAATAGCTGGGATTACAAGATTAGGTCTAATAGTCGCCAAATTCTTTAAGATGAAACTGCATAGGTGAATGTCGAGGTAAAATTCCAAGACAAGTCTAAAGAATAAATGAATATTAATTATTTCAAAACACGAGTTTAGTATTTTAAAATAATGTTATAATTATGATAATTACGCTGATGTCATTTCAACAAATGCGTCAATTTCTTCGTCGGTCAGTTTTCTTTCTGGTGGTATACGCACCCACCATCTCCTCTTTAGATTTAAATATCGTTCTCTAAAAATTCCATTTAATTAAGATTCAGTAATTGCCAATTATGTAATTTAAAATTAGTCTCAAAAGTGCCGATAAAATATTTCGAAGATATAATTATTAAATTATAAATTCACCTTTTGAGCCGAAGTGTAAAAGCATCAACGAGTTCATTGAGAAGTGCTGATAGGGGAATTGTCCATTTCCCGTAATTTGATGGATTATAATAAGTTTCAAGAGTCTTAAGAAAATTCCGAAGTTGCTTTATGGAGCTCGGATTGTTGCCCTATTAAATCATCAAGACTTATTAAATTAAATGGTTGGGTGTTAAATAAGCATTAAATCAAAAATTTCATGAATGAAACTTACGAGTGTTGAAATGATCCATCGGGCTGATCCAGCAAACTCGAATGATTTTGCACCGGCATCACCTGGAGCGTTTTTTCCTCCTTTGAAATGAACAGGAAGTTCGAGGTTTTTAATGAGACGGGCGTACATGAGTGGAATGTAAGGTTCCCAATCAATTATGCCAACCATACTCCAACCAGCAGTCGCCATAAAGGAGACCATGGACTAAAGATCAAAATAAAACATATTTGTTAAAAATAATAAAGTCCTAAAATATCTGGTAATTGTTAAATGGCATCAAATATCCTTACCCATTCCCAACCGGGATGATTATTCCAACCATCACAGAATGCGAGAAGTTCTTTGACAAACTCATGAATTTGAGTCGAGTATTTGGGATTGCAGAAAGGTAAAAATCGCTTGAGCATGTCAAGCGCGAAAATCATCTTTGGCTCAACTGGATAAAGCATTGGTCGAAATTGCTCCACAACTTCTTCAAATGTCTCATCTCCAAAATATCTATAGATTAAAAGAATTAACTTCCGTGATATATTTTTGATAAATTATGTTGTTTATATTGAATGTATAATGATTCAACTTACAAATTAGACTTCCTTACAGTCTCTTTGAGTAAATTCTCAATTTTCCTATAAAGTAAAATATTTATTATGCCTCTTATTTAATTTAAAATGTCTCTTATTTGAAAAATTACAATTTGGAAAACTTACTGTGAAACGCTGAGAGAAAGTGTGTATTTCCTATGATAGATGAATCGATCTAATGTCTCATACAAAGGTCTCCATTTCAATAAAATATCATCCCTTCCAATAAGCTTTGCTTTACTGTAAAATAGTAAAATTTTACAATTTAAATTAAGGATTTAATCGTTTGATTGAAGAAGAATAGTTAAAGGCTACCTAAGAAGACAGTTGAGCATTTCGGCAACGTCTGGAATGAGGTTTAATGGGCAAGTGTCCATCGTGACGAGGTCGTAGTACAACTTAATAAGTTTGATGTGCTGTTCTTTGGTAAACTTGTACCCGTACAAGTAAATGAATCTATAAAGTAATTAGCAATTACATTACTTGGAACATTCGAATGTTATATCTAAAGTGTTTGTAATCAAAAGTTTCATAAGTAAAATGTAAAAATAATTAATATGACGTAAAGATTATAAGTGTTTGGAAGCTTACGATCTAAGTGATTTTGAGTAGAGGATGAATCCGAGTTGGAAATCTTGAGCAAGAATTGCTTTTGTCAAATTATTTAGAATTTTTTCTAAATACTCTTCAGTTTCAATTTGAAGTTCATGGTAGTAAGGGAGGAGTTTGAGAGACCGATGTTCCTTCTGAAACTTTTCGTCTTTAACTTCAACGTCTATGTCCATTGCTGCTCCAAAGTTATCTGAGCTCGGGTCGTCCTCGATAATGTCCATCAAGCCTTCAGACGAACTCTGGTTCTCAAAACTCATTTTTCCTCTAATTCAAATTAAACAAAATGATTACTTTATTTATAAAATGTTGACTTAATTAACGTAATTGAAATATTAATAGCATTATATTTGCACTAAAACATAAAACCTATCAAGAATATTGTCCAATATTGTATCCTACTTGTTAATTTTATAATTTTTAATGGAAAATAAGACTAATTAAAAGAGCTGCTGGAAAATGATCCTGCCTGGTGGTAATAGATGAAACTGATTGATATAAAAAGTCCAAAAGTGAAAAAGATGATTTGACAAGATATGACGCGTTTAAAAAGTATGATTTGAGAAATATGACGAGATTCTTACCTGAGGTGACGAGGGTGTTGGGAGTCGTCGATGGTCGTCAAAGAATGACTCGACTCTTTGAGGAATAAATGATGACAAGCAGAGAATGATGATTAAAATAATTTGAAAATGTAAAATTTGACCTCCCCGGCCACTCGCTCTTTCCATCACCTTGATCAATCTACAGGGGAAATGCGATACTTTCCATTTCCGTCCTCCTCATCTTTATGACCCGTCTTCTTTTAATTTTGACGAGCTCACTCGACTTTTAATTGCTCAATGAAGATAAAAATGAAATGTGCGAAGAAGTTTTTTTTAACTCTCACTCATCATTTAGGTCAAGGGTGTTGAGTTGTGCTTTGGCTCACTCAATTTCTTGAATTAGAAACAATGGAATGCTCCGATTTCCGAAATCTTGTACTAGTGCCAATGTTGAGGACAATTTTTTTCCGTACCCTACTTTTAAACCATAAGGAAATGGAAACTTTACCTGACCCAAGAAATTATTTAAGATAAACCTATGATAATAATTTGTCAGAACCTTTTTATAAATGATGAACGTTCCTACAATTATTGAGAGATTTGGAATGGTCATTCATTTTCATAATAATTTATTTGTAATAATATTCATGATTTATATAATTTTTATATTTATATAATATAGATCGATTCATAATTTAGAGTCCATAATTAATAGGGTTGAACTTTAATTTTAATGTCTTTGTTTATTGAAATTGTAATTCAATTTGCGCGTGGACGTTTTTGAAGGGAAAAGTTGTGTTGACCGAGATAAGCTCCATCTTTGCTCTTATCTCCCACAAAGAAAAAAGTCAGTCCGCCCTCATTTGATTCCACTTCTCCCTTCAAAACAATTACAATTATTGAAATTATTTAATACAATCCTATCATTATTAACTCTAATAGGCCTTTTATTTTACCTTTTATAATTTTTATTATCAATATTTAATACGTACACGCCCTTAAAAATTAACCCGAGTTCAATCGTAAGAAAATGTGAGAATTGGTTCATCTGAAGTCAGAAATGGACAATTTGTGGTTCATAAATTCAAGAATTTCGTGTGACAAATGAAAATAATAAGCAGTTAAATGACATTATATCATTGTGGAAAAATGAGTCATTCGAACATTTAGATGAGATTGGAAAATCAAAAGGACATTAGTGACGAAATGGATTTTATAGCATTTTCCCTGAATCACTCATTCGAGCTTTTTGACTAATTAGGATTAAATTGGATTCCAAGAATAAGATTGAACCCATCGTTTGCAACCTCAGACGTCTGAACATGTCATAGAGCAATAAATTCAACAATCGAACGAATTTCAATAATCTCAACGAATCCTCTACAAACATCCATGAAATCTCTGAACAAATAACGGTACATTGCTTTATATTCCTTCCCTAATACACACTCCAATTTTGTCGATTTCACTTTCTAAAGTACTTTGGGTCATACACGAGGTTTATCGAATCTCTCGTTAAACTCTTTCTAAGAAATACAAAGTACCGCACATCATCTCATTGGGGTGAGTAAAAATTGATGACAGAAGGTTACGACGATTCTGAGTAATGGAACATGCGTCATTCATTTTTATACGACTTGAGTGAAGGATGTGTACAAAGAAGGATTAAAAAGACAGAAAAGGATCAAAATAGAAGTTATTAAATAGGAAGAAAAATTAATATTTGATATAATTTTTTACTTATATTTTCAAATGGGGAGGAAAAGAGGACTTTGAAATATTGATTATGTTTGAGTAGAGCCGAGGGGTTGTGAATTATAGATGAGATTCGGGATGTGAGGGAGTGTAGTTGATGAGACTTGCTCCACCGATTAATCGATTCATCATATAAGAAAGGAAAAAAATTAGCGAATTAATTATTTATCTAACAATCATTATATTCCATCATAATAGTACATGAGAAGGAAATTTGTAGTGATCCCGAGTCTTCTTTCCTATTCTCATTTATCATTGAAGAAACATGATGAATAATTCAGGCGCAATTTCAAAAGTATAAAAAATTTAACTTTATTTCTTTTTAAAAGACAATAATTTGCAACTCGCTATCAAACATCGAAAATGTGGAATTAAACCTTATAATCTTTATTAAGTTTTGTTTGTAATTTTAATCTTCGTTTCAGAATCGAGATGTGGTGCGAATAAATTTTCATTACTCGGCAAATATTAAATACAAAGTCCAACTGGCGGATAATGGTAAACAAAAACATTATTATTGTTCTTTCAAATTAATAAAATTTTAGCTCTACTTTATATCAAGTAACTTATTTTATATCTGGAAATCTGGATAATAAAATGAAATTAAAACTTTTATAGAGATGGCGAACGACGAGGAACCTTCACCCAAAAGAGCCAAGATCCTCATGACCGATGAAGAAGAACGCGATAGTGAGATTATTCCACTCAAAAACAAACCTGGGATCATTCTGAAATTGAAAAAGAAAACCCTTGAATTCATCCAACCGATCGCGGATCTCCTGTCAAAAGATGAAAGCAGCGAACCCTCAACAGCTCTTAGTTCTGAGTCACAAGGAACGAATGGTTCTTTGTCGAGTCGACTCAAAAAGAAGAAATCTCATAAGAAAGAAAAGAAGAAAAAGAAGAAGAGAAACAAGAGTAAAGATCAAAAATGTGAAAGTTCTGTAATCGAAGCATCTGAAACTCCAAGTGCGATCGAAGTGAGTGTGAATGCCGAGAGTGAGGATACTTTTTGTAGCCTTAATTCAGAGAATAAAATTGAAGGAATCGAGCTTCTAGAACCTGTAATAGAAAGTGAAGAAAAAGTTAATAATAGTAGTAAAATAGATATAAATAATTCTTCATCTAACGATGATGAAGAAGACGAAGACGAAGAAGAAGAGGAGGACGAAGAAGAAGAAGACGAGAACGAAGAAAAAGAAGAGGAAGAAATTGAAGCTCTCACAACTTCTAAAAAGAAAATCAAAGTTAAAGTTAAATCAAAGAAAAAGGGTGGAAAAAAAAAGAAAAATCCAGGGAATTTACGTAAAAACATTCGGGAAATTCAAAGTGATGACAAATTGGAAGAAGAAACAATAGCGGCCCAAAGAGAAGAAGCCGAGCGATTGGAGCGAATGAAAGCAAAACAACAACAGCAAATGCTATACATGCAACAACAGCTCCAATTACAGGAAGTTCAACGAAGTCAAGAGGAAGAAATGGCCAAATCCCGATTCTACCAAGAACAATATTACAATTCAATTCCTCAACATCCTAGCTATGAGGAAATTATGAGGAAATTGGCCGAAAAATGTGTTACCGTGAATGCCTCGCCAGGTTCTACCATTGATCGTGTGAGGATAGTACGACCGGGGATTATCGAACAAGTCACTTTGTCATCGGATTCTGAAGACGATGTGATTCCCATTCCGTCCACATCATCAACACAGCGATCCTCGCAACATGCCGAGATGATGAGTAGTGGCGGAACTGAATATTTATCTCAATGTCGACCACCGATGAGTTCAATTTCTTCGACTTCAATAGAAAGCTTCAATACTGCATTTGATGATTTTGCGTCGATTGAACCAATGAGGAACAATTCCTTTTCTGGTTTGGCTTCAATCTCTTCAGACATGGGAATGAGGGGAGTTCAGTGGAAGAGCAGTGGGGGTGGAGTTCTTACTCAGGATGAAATGAAAGAAGAAGAAGAGCAATCCAAATCTGATGCAGATGATAAAAAGGATAAAGAAGATTCGGACGATGATTGCATTCTTCTCTCACCCGGTGAATATGTGGATGAAATTGAAAAGAGCGAAGACGCTCATAATATTCCCGATGAGTTTGGACGAGTTTTGGTCAATGTGGGACATCCTTCTGGAGAACCGGACATTTTTCTCCCACCTAAAATTGCAAGCGCTGTTAAACCGCATCAGGTAAATTGACAATATTCTTACTTTAAAATACACATACAACTGCTAAAGCTAAATCTATTATTAACTGTTAAAGGATAGTATAATCTTATTTTAATTTAAGTTACAAAACTATGTCTTGGGGAAGCTAAAAGGAAGAACTATAGTGAATCTACCCTTTTAATTTATTTAACTAATTTTTAATGTTTAATAATTTTTATAGATTGGCGGAATTCGATTCCTTTATGACAATGTTATTGAATCTCTCGAACGGTACAAAAATTCTCTTGGCTTTGGATGCATTTTGGCTCATTCAATGGGTCTTGGAAAAACTATTCAGGTTAAAAATTATTCGAGAACTATGAAACTTCTAAATATCTATTACATGAATTATATTTCTCAATGTGACCATTTTTTACAGGCTGTAGCCTTCAGTGATATCTTTTTACGAAATACCGGCGGAAAAACTATTTTGATCATTGTTCCAATCAATACAATTCAAAACTGGTTAAACGAATTTAAATTTTGGCTTCCCAAAAAGAAAGTTGAAGTGCTGACTCTGGTTCGAAACAATGGTAAAGTAGAAGGTGAAGAATTAATTGACGAGTCAAATAAATCTATTGGTTCTATTGGGATCTCTTCACCCCTCAACGATCTCACATTTGAAGAGAAAAAGGAAGAAGATCTCGAATTCAATGTTTATGTCCTCAACGAGACTGTAAAGACCTTAGCAGCTCGTGAACGGATAATTCAAAAATGGGGGGAAAGCGGCGGGGTGATGCTCCTTGGATACGAAATGTATCGAATGCTCGCCCAGAAAAAAATGAAACGAAGAGGAGGAACGAAAGGGAGGAATTTCCAAGAATCATCAATGATGGAAGAAGCTGAAAGTTTGGAGAGGATTTATGAAGCCGTGGTTCGCCCTGGCCCGGACTTGGTCATTTGTGACGAAGGTCATCGAATTAAAAATTCTGGTGCAGGGATTTCTCAGGCACTTAAAGCTATTCGGACGAGGAGGCGCGTCGTGTTGACTGGATATCCATTGCAAAATAACCTTATGGAGTATTGGTGCATGGTTGACTTTGTTCGACCAAATTATTTAGGAACGAAGGTTGATTTTTCTAACATGTTTGAAAGGCCGATTATGAATGGACAATGTGTTGACTCAACGTACAATGATCGAAATGTGATGAGATATCGGTCTCATGTTCTCCATTCGTTGTTGGAAGGATTTGTTCAACGAAGATCTCATTTAGTCCTTCAGGCTGCTTTGCCTCCTAAACAAGAATGGGTCTTTTTACTTAAAATGAGTAAAATCCAAAATCTACTCTACAAAGCGTTTATTCATCATCTCAGGTATGTAAAATCGGTGATTAATTACTTTAGAATAATTATAACAAATAATATAATTTGAGATCTTCAATAACAAACTTTTATAAGAAACGAGTAAATTGTTTATTTAATTAATTTTTTTATTATATTTGTTAGGCATACAATCGAAACGGTGGGTCAATCTGGTGCAAATCCGATTAAAGCATTTGCTGTCTGTTGCAAGATTTGGAACCATCCTGATGCTCTTTATAAAGTTGTGAAACGAGTTGAGGAAATGGAAAATTCCAAAGGTGTTCTCAACGTGGAAACTCCCCTTCTCGAAGATTTGGATTTGGATGAAGTGTCAGGGGCTCCGAAGAAAGCAATACAACATAGGGCAATTAGCAAAACTGATTCATCGGTACTTAATTTACTCTGGGCTTCTCCAGTTTTTGCAGCAGAGAAGTATGAGGCAGGGAAGTTGGAAAATGGCGTTAAATTCATATTACTACTAAAGATTGTTCAAGAATGCATCGAAATTGGAGATAAAGTGTTAGTTTTCAGCCAGAGTCTTATGACCCTTGATCTTATTGAAGGATTTCTTGGAAAGAAATTGGGATGGGGAAGAGGAAACGAATATTTCAGACTTGACGGTTCAACATCTGGCTTAGAAAGAGAACGGTTAATTGGCGATTTCAATGACAAATCCGGTGTGATTCTCTTTCTGGTCTCAACAAGAGCTGGCAGTTTGGGGATTAATCTCATTGGAGCAAACAGAGTTATTGTCTTTGACGCATCTTGGAATCCATGTCATGATACTCAGGCAGTTTGTAGAGTTTATAGGTGAAGAAATAATTTAATAATTAAAGCTTGAACAATTTAAATTACTGATATAGGAGATTAAATAACATTGATTTTTTATTGTTTATTAGATACGGGCAAAGAAAGCAATGTCAAATATATCGTTTTGTTACTGATTCAACTTTGGAGAAAAGAATTTACGATCGGCAGATCAACAAGAGAGGAATGGCTGATCGAGTTGTTGACGAAATGAATCCTGATTCTCATTTAAGTTCAAAGGACATTTCTTCTTTTCTTCTTCTTGAAGATGAAACTACGATTGAAGGAGGGCCGGCATTCAATCTTGAAAATTTTTCTGATTCCGTTTTGAAAAATATCATATCGAATTGTTCAGGGCAATTGACAAAGGTTTTTAATATTAATTTTAAAAATATCTACTATATTTAATAATATTACATTTTATTATATTTAATACATCTTATTAAATATTACTTATGACTTTACAATGTACGTTAATTGATTTTATTCAATTAAAAAACTAACACATATTTTATTCATTTAATTAGGAACCATTTGAGCACGAATCACTCTTGATTGATCGTAAAGATAAAAAATTATCAGCATCGGAGAAACGCCAAGCTCTGAAATTGTACGAGATTGAAAAGAAGAGCATGAGCGGATCGACAACTTCAGGTTACAATTACCATCGACCGTCTTATGCACCATTTTATCCGAAAGAAACTTCAGCGGCTCAATCGGTTCCTCCGCCCAGCTTCACTTCCTTTGACTACTCGTCCATTGCAAACTCTCAGATGAATTTCATTTCTCCACGCCATTCAACTCATGATATTAACAATTTGAATTCCGCCTTTTATTCTCAAATGAAATCTCCTTTTCCACATCCAAGTACCAATCATCATCATGGATATCCTCCTGGTTTTGGAGCGGATAATAAATTCCGAGTTTCTCACACGCCCCATCGTCAACTCACTGACAAAGAAAAGTTCAATCAGCAGCTTCTCATGTTAAGAAATAAGGGAGTTTCTGTTCAATATCTCAATCTCAAAAAAGACTCCTTTTTGACTGATCCCAACGGCGGTCCTGATATCTACTTAAGAGCCGGCGAGAAAGTTTGGGTCATTCGATCGTCTAAAGGCTCCTATTTAAGACTGAGCAATGGGAGGATCATTGCTATACGAAAATCATCGAATCCTCTTACATATCCTACGAGTGGCGGTCCGATTCGTGACTTATCACCCGAACAACTCCACACTTTCGTTTACTCCTTACTGAAGAATCCTCGCCAATTGTTGGCCCAGGATAGGAGGAGGAGACCAGCAGCCGAACCACAATTGATTTCTATTACAACTGGCCAAAATGATCAAGTTTCGATCGAAGCTCCTAAAAATCTCTCAGTTCCTTTCACTTACACTGGTCGGAATAACTTGGAAGTCAGGAATTTCCGAAGTAATTCTGGGGGGAATGTTACCCTTTGGAATAACGATGAATTGCGACAACAACAACAGGATTTTTCATTTCGAACTTCTACAGACAATGGGCGGAGGAATGGGAACGGAGATAGAACCTTTATTGATGAAATGAGTGTAATTCCTATTAAAAAGGGAGAGAGCTCCTCTTCTGTGTCTTCAGCCTCGAATTCAAAAGCTTTCCCCTCAACCTCTCCATTTAACCCGGAAAGAAACTCAGTTCTAGTCCGAGAAGGGAATTCAAGCTCCACTCCTATACAAGAGAATAAACAGAGTGATGACAATCATTTAAAGAGTTTAGAGCAAATCTCCTTGTTTGGATTCCCAAATTTCTATTCTGGACGAGGACAACTTGACGATAAGCCGGTGACCACACCTGAATTTTTTGATTCTTCGTCAGGAAGTTTGGATTTGGACTTGGGTGTTTTGGATTCGCCAAGGAGAAGTTTGCCAGATGTGCGAAATGACCTTAATCAATTTAATTTCCCTCAATTTCCCCAAGACCTTCCATTTCAACAACCACCGCAACCACCACAAAGCACAACATTTGAAGAAGGCGACGAGAGAAGGAAGGAAGTTGAGGAAAGGTCAAAGAACGGGCGGGCGGAAGAAAATGGCTGGAATAAGAAAAATAATCATTTTGTTTCGCCCCTCTTCAGTAATTTTGATGCTGAATGGGAATTGGCGAGGAAGCGGAGCAGCTTTACCAATTTTGAAGGAGATGAAGAGAGGAAACAAACCCCGTTGAGCGGATCTTCGCTTTTTCATCATCTTTTGGGACAAACGAATTTTGAGAGTGAGGAAGGTCAAAGGAGAGCGGCCGAATTCCCACAGAGGAATTCCTTCTTTGATGCTGAGAGACAGAGGGAAACTTTATGATGTAAATCTCTCTTTCAGTTCATTTGTGCAAATTCACAATTATCCTATTAATTATAAAATGTTTTATAACAATATTATATAATTATATTACCTCAGCATTTGTTTATTAAAGATTTTTTCCTAATTGAATGTCAGTTTTATACTTTTCAGTTAAACTATTTAATAAGCATTGCAATACATAGAATTGAATCGGGGAACGAATGCAATATTATTTTTACTTAATTTTTTTATAAGCTAAATAATTATTTAATCAAAAATTGTATTCATTCCCTGTAAAATGGATACTGTGTAATATACTGTGTGTATAGTATATAATTAAAATATAACAATATATTATATCTTTAATTAAATCGTTACTTTAATAAAATTGTTTATTAATGCCAATAAAGGTTACTTTATTTTGTATTATTTAAATTAAACAGGGGACTTAAATTGCAGGCGGAGTTTATCTAATTATTATTGTACAAATAAGCATGTATTTTAAATTTAAAAATATTTTATTTTTAAGGCGTGACTAAAAGTTAAAATGTGACAGGTGTTTTCTCCGAGTGAGTGTATGTATATTTCATAATGTAATTAAATGTAGTGTAATGACATACTTATTTATATGATGAATTTTCTACACCACTTATTAATTATGAAAATGAAGGCCAGTTGAGAAAAACGAAATAATAAAATACGAATTGAGTGTGTTTTGCAAGCAATAAAAGTTTATGACTTTTATTCATAAATATACATTAATTTCTTTTCTCTTTCTAACTACATTATAGTATTTCTCATATAATAACAATTTAACTGATTGCCTCATAATTCATAAATTGTCTTTCTTCTAATATTAAGAATATTTAAATCGGAGTCGATATGTAAAACTCTTTATTAAAGGGAGCTTTTCGCATTTTCGTTGAATACTCTGTGCTGCTCTGTTTGCATTTGCGACGAATCGATTGATAATACTATGTTACTTTTTAAAATTTAAGTCATAATAATAAGAATATTATTTATAATAAAAAGTTCAAATCCGAAGGAGCTGTTCATATGAAGTAAAAAAGATGAGGTTCCAAGGGCCCATCCTCAACCAAGCAGGAAGAAATCCTTTGTAAAGAGCTCGAAACCCTTCGTGTCTCAATGTTGTTACTAAACAGTCCCAGCTGTAATAAAAATCATAATTAAAATTAATGCACATGTTAAAGTTCCGACAATGAGTGAGACATTATGTAGTTTCATTTAAGTTTAGGAAAAGCATAAATACCTGCTCATGTAAACTTTTCCAACTGATTCTCCAACAGTCTCTATTGAAGTTGATAGGAGATTCGAATGTTGCCTTTGACTCATTAGCCTCGTCTGTTAATTTTATAGTTTTAATTAAATTAATTGGAAATAAATGGTTAGGCTTATTTATATTAAATACATAGGTAATGAATATTTACTCTAATAACGTCGACCGGAGTTGAAGCTACAGCGGCGGCTAAACTAGCTGCAAAACTCGATCTGTTTTTTAAAAAAGATTTATTAACTTAAATTGAATTCGATGAACATAATAATAATAAGGCAAATTATTGATCGATATAGGTATGTTTAATTTAAATAATAATTTGGAGTAATTTTTATTACACAATATGATTTGGTACTGAGTCTGCCATGATTCCCGAATCGACAAAATACTTCTTGAATCCATCATAGACCGGGAGTTCGACAGCAGCGATAATACCTTTCATGAATAAAGTTGCTCGTTTAATCTAATTTAGGTATTATATTAAAATTATTTTATGAGAAATTTTACCTGCTCTTTGTGACGTAGGTCCGACACCCTGTGAAAATTTTTTAATGATTATTTAGTTTAATGAATATCTCTTAATGAGAAAATATCTTTATCAAACTATAAGAAAAAATTACCCTCCATAAACCTCGAATTCCTTCGTTCTGGTAAATACTGTTGAACGAGGCATATAGTGATTTCTTAGCTCCAGATCCTGCTACTTGCATTCGAACTTTAAGAACATCGGTAGGATTTGCAATTGCACTGCTTCCCATTCCTTAATGATAATGTTAATCTCATGTTAACTTATATTCCTTACTGAATTTAACTCGTTTCTTTTACAAAGTTTTAAACTTTTTACCCGCAACAACGGCAATGAGAATATTTGAAGCAACGTGTTCTTCATGGAGGAGTTTCTTCAGTGAATAGTAAATTCCAAATTTTAATGTACCGTAAATACTTTGTCTTAATAATGCCGGAGCGAGGCTATAAAAATACTCATTATTACTGATTTAATAATGGATTTAATATATGAATATGTAAACAATTAAGATTTTTATAATACTAACAATAAATGTAAATTATACCCTCTGTAGAGAGCTTGAAGTCCTTCTTCTTTAGGAATTCTTACAAGAGCATCAAACATCCCTTTGTACATTGTCCGAATCGGAGAAACTCCAGAAGAAATCATATGAGTCGACTGTTGGCCCTGAACTTGAAGCCGAGTCTTGGTCGTATCAAGTGGAAATGTGCCTGAAAAGTTAATTAATTATTAAATTGATTTTAAATTGATCTTAATGTTTAATGAAATAAGAATAACATAAATACTTACCAGATTCAGCGACACAAGATGCAAGTCCGCCATAAACAAAGTGTCTCCATCCGACCTCATCTAAGCCGCCACTTTTGGGGCTCATCTTGTAATTAATGTGGTTAAAGAAGACTAAAAATTATGCTACTGATGTGATGAGAATCTCATTACTTGATTTAACAACTTTCATAGAGAACGTGACGAAGGAGTAATTACCTATTATATTGCAATGGTGGTTTGTGGTTAAAATAGAGTTGCTAATCTGAATAATAAATTATATTAAAGCTTCCTGGTTAACTTATTACAAGGTTATGTAATTAAGCAATTTTCAGCCTTGCAAGATAATATTGATCGAGAATGAGTCAGATTTTGCTTAAATGGTTCTCACGCTAACGAGTCAACCATAAAGTTAATAAGCTTGACAAACAACGTGGTTTATGTTATATCTTTGCTGGTGTTGGATTCGCAGCCCATTAAAGCTGTATACTTTTCAAACTTTCTATCAATGCATGATCAATGCATTGTCCGAAGTAATTTGATATGTCTGTGTTAAGTTCAATGTTGATAAACTAATCTTATAAAATAAATGTTTATAAATTATATTTATGAAGGCATACAGATAACAATTATCGTTAAAAGATTACCAGACAAATTATTAGAAACTCATTAAACTGATATAAAGAATAATTTATTTAAAGTAAAAGAAATGTAAATAAAAGACTAAAATGTACAGATTTGTTAATCGCTGTTATTTTAACCTATTTAAGTATTCTAGGGCTTGCAAAAAGTTAAAAATACCCGATAAAATACTAGCAGATATTTTGGCTCAAGTTCAAAAATAAAATGTATCATGGACTGGTCGATCAAAACGGTTGAGAACTTTTTGTATTATTTAATACTATGTGTCACGTATACAGAATGGTTTTAATATACTTATGTCTTAATTATAATTATCTTAACTTTAAATTTAAACCGTTTAAAGAGTCAATTTGTACTTTTTTAAAAGTACGAACTTGTGAGAAGTGTGCGTGGTTCTTGCATGTGAATTGTGAATGGAAAATTTACAATTGAATGAGAGAGAATATAAGAAGCTATATCCTGCTATGCTATGCTTCCTATTTTATAAATTGTTGAGGATTTTCGATTTCTTTTCGAGTCATAAAACCAATTCAATGATTTTACATTAACTTTAACAGTGATAACGATCGTGGTAAATTAACTTAACAATTAATTTCATAACTTACGCACATAAGGGAAGAATTTATATAAAATGAGTGCAAAGTTGAGCGACTACCGTGATCAACTCTTTAAGGTAAATTCGCCGGTTGTTTATATTGGCTCTAAAAAATTAAATGCACTTTAATTATACTGATGAAGATTACGATTAGGGAAAAATGTAAATTAAATTAAATCTTTAAATTAGTTTTTTTAATTAATTTGAAACAGGGAACCCAAACTGATCTCGAGAAGCGTCTTCTACTAACAACGACGCTCTACGTTGGGAACCTTTCATTTTTCACAAGAGAATATCAAATCAGCGAATTATTCTCAAAATGCGGAGACGTCCGAAGAATTATCATGGGATTGGATAGATTCAAGAAGACGCCTTGCGGTTTTTGTTTTGTGGAATATTATGGCCGAGATGATTGTGAGAATGCCATGAGATATGTCAATGGAACTCGACTTGATGATCGGGTCATCCGAACAGACTACGACGCTGGCTTCGAGGTACCTCCATATATTTTAATGCAAACTTTAAAGAATATAAAGCATTTCTAATAATTTTAACTTTGTTCATTAGGAGGGACGCCAGTACGGTCGAGGAAAAACTGGTGGCCAAGTTCGAGATGAATTCAGAAAAGATTTCGACTCTGGCCGAGGGGGCTACGGGAAAATGTTTGGAAATATGGAAAATATTTAAATTGCACGTTTCCTTTCCTTTTATTTAATATTCCTACTTTATTATTAGTATTATATAATGCATAAACATATATTCTTTATGAAAAAGTTCTGTCAACTACACTTTTATTTTCTATCGTGTATTTATATACTCAATTATCTTTACTTTCATGAAATAATTTTATAATGAGAAGAATGACTAATTTGTGACATTGATTTTTTTGAAATAAAATCAGTCAATGAGAGATGGTTCCATTTTTGGCTTTTTAGTATGTTTATTCATTTGTTTATTATACGAAGCGTAGATATATTACATGTCGTAAGCAAGTTGCGAAATAAAATTAATGTAATTGAAGGTATATAAAAACACAAATAAAATATGTAATTTTATAGAGTATTGAGTATAATTCGGTGATGTTATATAAAATTATAATACAAGCGCATTATAAATATTTAAATATCTAAAATATAATAAGTATTAGATAAGAACAGTGTATACAGACATATTAATAAAAATATTGTAATATTAGATAATTTCATAAGGTTAAAGATTCACCAAAAATGATTTGACACAGGTTTTAAAGATTTCAAGTTGAACCAGTACAGATTTTGTACTTTAAAGTTAGTCAGTAATGCAAGAAAATGCGGGAGTGAAAGCTCATCGTAAGTTTCGTCAATGTTTGATTATAGCATGGTACGGTGGTGGAAGTTCGTCACATCCAGGTACTATTGAATCAAAACATTAATTTAATAATGTATAAATTATATGTCTAAATTATATATTTGGAAATGTAAAATGTTCAACTCACCTGTTGGGTAAGGCAAGTTTGAATTTTGTTGAAAATTTTCATTGTAAGGCATCGGCATTGGCATGGGATATGCTTGATGTGCGACGTATTGTTGTTGAGGAGCATAAGGTTGTTGAGGTGGAGCATACGCTTGTTGTTGATTCTGACTGTGTTGGACGGAGTATGGATTCGGATTAAAATGTCCATGAGTAATCGCCTGTGGTTGATCATTTCTAACCGAAGAGATTTCTTCAGGTCGTGAGTTGTTCGTTGTCGGCCCTATGTGGTAAAATAGATAATACTTCATTCATATAATTTAAAAAATTACTCATTAGTGATCGATGTTTATGTATTGTTTGATAATGGTAAATGATAATTATTTATAAAAATTACCCGAACGGAAAGAAGACAAAAAGCGTTGCACGCGAGGATGCTTTTTATTCCTCAAACAGCAAAACCAAACTATGAGACCAACAACGCCGATGAAGATCAATGCACCAATAAGACCAGATAACTTCCCCATTGTCAATCTTGTTCAATCTTTGTTATTTTAAAATAAATTAATTAAACTTGAGGAAAAGAAAGATGCAATTTGTTACTCATAAACAAACCCACCTTACTCACAACCTTACTCACAGTGCGAAATACGTCCTAATACGCCAGTCTCTTCCGTCTTCCTAAATGAAGAGCGAAGCTGGGACTTTTCAATTATTATTCTACAAGTGGACAAACTGGACAACTTCACTCTGTCTTTTGATCTTTCACCTTTAATTATTTAAAAGTACAAAGAGTATACTTACTCCCATCATTTAATTATTTTTTGTCATTAATTTGAAAATGGAATCGCTTTCTAATCTCATTCGTGTGAATATTCCTCATTATTTGGCCAATCTGCCTATTCCAAAATCCGTGGGAGGAATTTTCCACTTATCAAGTAAAGTTCACCAAATGACATTTGATTTTGACTATATAGCATATTTTGCATATAAGCAAGCTTTAATGATTTGTTTATAATGTGCATGCCTTTAATGGTATAGGGGTATAGCCCATAGCCTGACAATAGGGACTTATCTATTTTTGTGTAATTAATTATTTTATTTCAAAACAAATTTTAATGTAATTAGTAATGAATATTAAAAGTATAATAATAATTAAGTATTTATGTGTTCATATCTTTAATTTATTAATCAAGTCGTGTAAAGCATATTAAATGTTTCATGTAAATTATTTTTTTATTGTAGTTCGTGAATGGGTTTCACTAACTCCATTATCATTTCTCTTCGGATCCATCGCATATTACTCTTACAAGAGTGTCACAACCAAGATTGAAAAAGCAAAAGCGTGTGATGGGAAAGTCAACAAGTGCATAAAGAAGGACTGTGCAAAGGTCGTCGACACTCTTGACATTGAAGATATGGGAGACAAAAATCAAGTGGTTTACTGTCGATGTTGGAAATCTACAAAAGTAATCCTTTCAATCAATTTTTATCAAGATTTTTAAATAAGAGACAATATTAATGCTATTTATTAATATTTATTAATTACGATATTGATTGGTGATTTTGGATCATTTTAGTTTCCTTTGTGCGATGGGTCTCACAATGCTCATAATGAGGAAACAGGGGACAACGTTGGACCACTCATTGTAAAGAAAAAGAAATAAAATATGTTATGTGGTAAGTGAAGTAGTATTTGTGATACAATAATTCTCTTATTGTTAGATTCATAAATATTCCTTTGTTGTGCTATAAGGCATTGTTTAAATGCAAGTTAAATCTAAATACCTTCATTGTATGAGTTCCGTTATGAATGTTCATAAATGTTAAGAAGTTAGTAAGATTGTAAGATCTTAATTGAATTGAACGAGCTTAGTTACTCATTCTACTCCAAGATATTCGTATCGAGTCTTAATTGGTTAAATAGTTAAATTATTTATGATTGAAGTGAATTATTCAAGATTCTACATAAACAATATAATTTTATTTCATTTGAATAAAATACTCATTCTTAGTCAGGCATTAAAAACTTTGTAATTTATTCTTTAAGCATAAAAAATGAAAGGACGAAGACGAAGGGAATGGCAAATAACACAAGAAAAGCAGTCGTGAAGATGATGATAATTTTAGTTTTGGTCATTTTACATCTCCATTTCTTCTTCTTTTTCGGAGTTTGTCCACAAATTCCTTCCAAGCCTTCTCCTTCCATGCCAATTCCAACACCTTCACCATTTCCACTTGCGATCTTTTTCACTTCAATGTCAAGTGCATAAGTGTTGGAGTTTCGTCTCGACCCCTCATCTGGTATTTCATTTACCATCTCTGGTAGTTCATTGTCCTATTCACATACGTTTATTAATTAATCCATTACCCAACAAAGAACAATTAACAATCTACAAAGGATAAACATAAATTAATACAGTGAATGACGAAGCTCGATCTTCTTGAAATGACACTCTATTCGAATCCCCAGAGAGTCTGTAAGTTTGCATTCGATTCACCATACTTCCATTTCGGGTATCTGAATGAAAAATTAAGGTTTTAATAATTTCATAAATACCATATACATAATATATTTGTTTATTGGCATATTGCGTAATTGTTACAAACTCCGATTGCATTCTAAAGAATCGTCTTGTGATTTTCGCAATGTGTAAACAATTGTTTCAACGGGTTCTGGTGAAATGAGAAAATTTCCTTCGATCTTGTCTTCGTCTGTGATGAAGTCGGGTCGATTTTCGGCTCCAAAAAGCGCAAATGATTTATTCTCGCCAGTGTCCTTAAACCATTCATCAACATTATTCTTTAATTTACATTTTATTTGATATTTATTAAAATTAGCGTATAAGACCAACTACGGGAATTTCTTGGAGCAAAATTTGATTATCTTGAGAATCGGTGGTCGAATCGCTTTTTTCAGTAGATTTCTCTGTGTCTTCATTTTCCGTGTCATCAGAAATTACGAACCCATTTACGGATTGATTGCTTATGCTTTCTCTTGCCAATTTCTCGCGACTGCTCTCATCATCTGAACTTCCAGTTGTACTCATTGTCAAATGACGCGAAACTTTAATTGAAACTTAATCTTATTAAAATTTTCAGAAATTTCGAACAATATCTCTTTTCTATGTTTTAAAAGAAATGTCACGCTAGCGATTTTTTGGTTAAAATACTTAAAATTTATTCAATTTTATAATTCATCTTTTTCTTTGAGTGACTCAGCCAACTCGCCGAGCATTGACATGTCACGGTCGTTTTCTAATAAGAATAATCCGTCCCAGAACTGCATTCGCTCTTTCCAAGGGTTCTCAACTTTCTCTTCACTTGCAAACTTGTTGTAAATTAAAGGCTCTCCTTTTGATACTCGTTTCCAATCAGGAATAATTCTACAATTTTAATGGTCTCTTTTTAATTATTAATTAACGTAAAATCGAAATCATGAGTCATGATAGAATAAAACAATTTACCCTATTTGGAAAAATGAGACTAATTGGGCCATGTAAGCCTTTGCAAATTTTACTTCCTCGTCATCTTCAACCAGTGGGAAATAAGGAGTGTCGGAAATATATTGAATTTGGTCATAATGACAAACTCCATATTTCCCTTCCACATGTTTAATTTTCTCTACAATGCTGTGCTTTCCCTCATAGTCAAACAAATAGAGATAGAATGGAGCATTGACACCGAATTTTAAATGAGAATTTGCACTTATTGTAATAGGTTGGAAGAAATATCTATCCGAATACATGCTGGTCATTTCTTCCAGCACTTCCTTTGACATAATTCCATCATGATCTCCGAAGTAAAATTCACGAATTGCTTTACTTGTATCGTTCATCTATCATAATAATTAAGTTGATCATTTAAAATTACCGGTTTTATTCATTACAAAGCATAAACATTA
Source organism: Neelides folsomi (assembly GCA_034687125.1). NCBI lineage: Eukaryota > Metazoa > Arthropoda > Collembola > Neelipleona > Neelidae > Neelides > Neelides folsomi. Next base: position 52,792 of record JAQGBZ010000220.1, on the reverse strand, counting down.
CCATTGCTGATGTTTCTCTGTACATGAGAGTTATAGGAGCCGCACGTTCCCATTCAAGTCCGAGAACTCGCATAAGGATTCCATTGTGAATAATTTCTTTAATTGAAAATAATGAAATATTAAATGTAAGTAGTAGGAATTTGCACCTCTCTTGCTTACCTGCTGAATGAAGAAGTCCTTCATCTGAATTAACTCCCATCAATATTGGGATATTTGTGGTTAAATGTCCGTTTTTCATCATTCTGTATGGAGATTGGGGCAAGAATTTTTCTTCTGATCCAGCAGTTTCAATTGTTGGGCCGAATATAACCAACGGGTCAATGTACCATTCCTACAAATTACATTTATGCTATACAATGTAATCTATTAAATGTAAAATCTTAAATCTTGTGAATTATTGTAATTTAAGAGTAATTATAGTTAATTAAGTTAAAAGTGAATTAACTTGAAGCGCATCTTGGTATTGTGTGAGCTCTGTGACCTCTTTCTCATTAATGCAATCAAGCATTGTGGTGGTTGATTCTGTTGAGCATTCAAGAGCTTTCGCATATTTTTTCATCCTATTTGCAGCAGTTTGAGTTGAGATCAAGCTCCAGGGACTCAATGCTGTTCCACTTTGACATACAACTCTACTAAATAATCCTAATTTAACAAAAGTATGAAATATTTAATTTAATTTTCATTGATAAGTTACATTCAATGAACTTTATTTTTGACCTTTCGACATTGGAGACATCAAATGCAAATGAACAGAAACTGCTCCAGAATTATGCCCAAAAATTGTTACGCGTTCTTTGTCTCCTCCAAAATATTGAATGTTCTCCTGAAATTCAAAATCCATAACTTGTGTTCATTTTATACATATTACCTTATGCAATTTATGTTTATTTCTACTTTACCTGAACCCATTTGAGAGCGAGCGTTTGATCTCTGTAAACATTTAGAATATTAAAGCAATGATAAGATATTTAATGTGATTTTTAAATGGATTGATTCATAGAGTAATTCGCTTTCTAAATGATATTTTTTACTTCAATCCCATATTTCCTTGAACAATTCCATCTCCTGAATTAAGAAATCCAAAAATTCCTATTCTGTAGTTAAATGTAACGTAAACGACATTGTGCTCCAAGAAGTAACCTGGGCCGTAAATTTCTCCTGATTCGAACATGAAAGATCCTCCGTGAATCATAACAACAACTGGAAAATTAGAGTTTTCTCCCTATGAGATTTTAATTGGTTAAATCCAATATAATATATCTAACATATAAAAATATGTAGCCGTCTACATAAATGTAGTATACTTATTTCACCTCATTTTCTGAAGGCCTAAAGACATTCAAATAAAGGCAATCTTCAGATCCTGTCGGTTCGTTGGTGGTTTCACCAATTTGGGGACACATATCTGAATAATTTCGACCATCCAAAACTCCTTCCCAATTGTCGGCTTTTTCCACTGCCTTATTTTATATATTTTTAAAATATTATCATTATTAAATATTTATAATAGATTTCAAGTTTAATGTTAGAGTTGAAGATAAATCCTATTAACCTTAAATCTCAATGGTCCTATTGGTGGTTTTGCGTAAGGGATTTTTAAAAAAGAATCGAATTTCTTTTGAGTAAATATTGATTCTCCTACGCTTCCCAAGATTTTCCCTTGTGGAATTTGGATGAGCGGATCTTGAGCGTTTGCAAGATACGCAATGGTAAAAAATAATAGGGAAATTGATTTTATCAACTCCATTTTAAATTGAATCTAAATGAAATGAACAATTTTTCAAATCCACGTGAGAGGATGTGAATAATATAACGTGGAGGTCCTTGTAATAAATTTTATATCTCATCTCATTATCTCCTCATATCTCTCTGCACTTTACTTTTAAATAAACATAGTTAGCTGCTCATTGTATAAAATTTATTAACTGTTTTTGTATCACTATAAAAATTTCTTATATAATGCTTATTGGTATATTTTATACATTGCTCTATGAATATTGTTCTATGTTCTATTTGTATATTGTTCCATGTTCTATATTAAAGCAATTAGGCTCTGTTGGTGATTGATTAACTTGCTATATGAGGAATTTCCAATCATTATTTTATCTTTCTTTTTTACTATACTTAACTACTGTATTATACACTAATGAAATGAATCTCCTACCTGTCAAAAGTCTTCATTGTAATGAAATCGATTGTGCTGACATCAGTAGACATAGATAGCTCTTATAAAGGGAGTTAATCCTTTCAGTAACAATTTAAAATACAGATACAATACGGATAAGTGAGATACTTTGATGACACGTTTCCTTATTTGGTGTATACCATATGCCACAAGCCGATATGCAGATTCAGATACTATCATTAATTATTTCAAAATGACCAAAATGAAAATGATATTGTAAGTAAACATTCAATGTACCATATATTAATTTGGTATAAGGAGTAATAAATTTTATTGAAATATTTTACAATCAGTTAATGCACAAACAGGATTTATGGAGAAAGTGATTATCTGGTTGGGCAAATTCTCCACAACTGAAGGGCATCTCTGGCATTGCAAGCAGAGATTGAAGTTGATGCTCCATTGCTCTTTGACGAGGCACGAAGACACCTTCCAGAGGATACTTGCATCATTTGGTAAATATCTCTTCTGCCAGGGACGGGCAAGAACTCCCAGGATTGTTCATTTCCTCGTTGGCACGGAACAGACACGATGTTTCCTCGGTGTGGAGCAATGCAAGCGTTGACTCCTCCAGCCTTCTCTGATGGCTTAACCAATGATCCGCCGACCGAGGGATTTGGTCGGATGTTGAACAATTGATTAACAACTGGATTCCGACTAAAAATAGGAAACAAAGCACGACTTTGATTAAAATTACATAATATTCCAAAAACGTTCCATATTATTGCAAAATTTTTAATTTTTAATTTTAATGATATGAATTTTAATGATACTCACTTCCAAGAGCAAGGTTCCATTATTATGTTTTGGGGTTCAGGTTTTCCTGGAATGAACCGAGGATTTTGTTGTAATCTGAGGCAAATCCCTGAACTTGCACTTTCAATGAAGCTCAGCCCTCGCTGAGTGTCAAAATCATTCGGACCAGAAATCCTGCAAAGATTCTGTCCAAAAATTGGACTCACCAGGGCGAGGAGAAAGACGATTTTCAGACTCATGGTTAATGTACTTAAAGTTTTAGATTTGGTAAAAAGTTATCTGATTAAAATTGAATAAAAGTTTATAAAGTGGATTTTAGTATATGACTGATAAGGGCGAAGATGAAGATAAAGTGAGAAGACGATGGAATGAAGAAATCATTTTATACCTTGGTAAAGTTGACAGGTTGAGTCATGGGACCTTTTGGGAATTGATATAAAAAAGACCGAATTGGTTAAAAGGATTCTTGGATGTGTTATTGACTAAGGCTAAGTAAGTAAAGAGTCATTAACTAATTAGACGATTTGCGTCGTCTTCAATTTAACCCATCTGTTTATTAAAATTTTATTAGCATCTTTTTATTATCAGTTTGGGTTTAAAGTTAGGTAGTACGATTGTTTAAGGTTTGCATTATGCTGTATATCATCTTCATATGAGCGAGTGTTTTCTCTTGGAACTCGCAAGTGCTTTCAGAATACAAGTATTGTATTAGAATTCGAATAAATGTTTGCGCACTTGCTTTTATTTTAAGAGTTTGTACGAATCTCAATGTTCGTCACTGGATTTTTGAATCCTTAAACTTGAAGGAGTTGAGGTATTTGTTGAATGAATGAAGATTTGAGAGTTCAATTAGCATGTGGACGATGAGTGTGAAGAAGAGTCAATACAATTTTGCCAATTCACGTCTGAAGACGAAATTGAAGTTAGTAAATAATTAAATAACAATTACATACCGGCTTAATGACCTTCAAACGAAATCGCGAGTGAGTCTATTAACTTTAAATTTCAATGCAGTGGATCAAAACTATTAACTTAACTTATAAATAAATGTAATTTAAATCATGAAAGATTCGAAAATGCTTTTCAAAATCAGATGAATCCTTAAAGATATATTATTATACCATATTAGATTGCAATCCAAAGTTATAGCTAAGCATGTTGACACAGGTATACTTAAGGTGTACACTTTTGTCTTCTATTTGTATACCTAGGTTCACACTTCAGTCTAATATATTTTTAACTAGAGTACTTTCATTGTATACCTTGTCTATATTAGAGAGTGAAGGTGCTTTTAGAAAGTGGAGCAGTGGAGCAGTCGAATAATGCGGCATTGAAGGGTTTAAGGGACTTAAAGGGCTCTTCAAAAGGCCTGAAGGTTCAGAGACATCGTCGAGTTTCCCTTCTCCTTATCTCCCCCGCATTCCATGTTTAGAAATGGGACGAAACGGATGGATCTACTTGGTCATGTTTGGAATCATCCTCGTCTCTTTCTCCATAGTTGTTTACCACACCCATAATAAAGATTATTTAATCAGAAAAAGAATCGGTAATTTTATATTAATAATCATTGTTTAGCGAATTTAGTGACAATACGGGTTTTATGTAGTTGATATATTAATTATTTTCTGCAGTTCCACCGGGTTACTTTGATGAGAAGGATGAAGAAAAGACAGTGCAACCAACCCAAAAGGTCTATTCCAAACCTCACGCTGTGGAAGAAATCCCAGCCAACATGACTGAATCTGATGATTTCTTCTCGGATTTGTTTGACCGGACCAACAACACAACCTCTAACGAGACAGTGCTTTCCAATTCTACACGTGAGACTCAACTTAATTCATCAATATCATCAACAACACCTAAGATTGAAGTTAAGAAAGAGGAAATCAAGAACATTCAGTTACTTAATACCACAAATTCTCAAACCACTGTGCCAACTCCTAAAAACGAATCAACAGAGAAGAACTTGATTGAAGAATTTGTTGAAACAACCAAATCTTCCATTTCTTTGCCTGATAAATCATTAGAGCTCAATAATAAAATGTAATTAAAATACATGAATATGAATGTGTTGTATGTAATAGTGACCCTTAATTAAATATACCTGTTGTTTTCTTATCTTAATTTATCAATTTTATTTTATATAATTAATGTTAAATCTATATTGTGTTCAATAGCATTTTAATTTTAATACATAAAATATTTATTACATATCAGTATATCGATTGTATGAATTATATTTTGACATTCCTAATTTTTAGACAACAATTGTAATAACTGTAAATTTTAAATTCTGTTAATGAATAATTCTTCAGAATAGCTTCAATATGTTATACAATAGGTTCCTTAGACTTTGTACAATTACTTCAATAAGAAAATTTGTGAATGATTATGATAATGTTTTAAACTCTTTCAAGGAGCAGAGCAATTCCTTGGCCTCCTCCAATACAAGCGGATCCAATTCCGTACTTTCCTCCTCTTCGCCTATTTTAAATAAATAGTTATATTAACAAAAAATTACCTATATTTTAATTTGCTATCTTTTAATTTATCTAAAACTTACCGAAGCTCATGAACGAGATGTGAAGTGATTCGAGAGCCTGAAGCTGCAAGTGGATGTCCAAGTGCAATTGCTCCTCCGTTCACATTCAATTTGTTAAGGTCAATTCCGAGTTCTTTGGCACAGGCAAGTGTTTGGGCTCCAAATGCTTCATTAATCTAAATATTAAAAATTTACAATAAGAGTAAACTATTAAAACACACAAGATTCATTATATCTTACTTCAATGAGATCAATGTCATCGAGCTTCATGTTAGATTTCTTCAAAATCTTATTGATTGCAGGTACAGGACCAATTCCCATAATTGTCGGTTCAACACCAGCAATTCCATATCCAACAAGTCGAGCGATTGGAGTCAAATTATATTCTTTGAGCGCAGCTTCACTTGCAATGATTACCGCTCCAGCACCGTCACAAACTCCAGAAGCAGTTCCTTTTAAATAAACATAAAATTCTATTATTGTTACATTAATTAAGCTAAAACTAAAATAATTGTTGATTTTAATTGTTTAATTCTTAATTGTTTCATAATTTAATAATATTGATTTACAGTAAGATTTATAAATTAATATATACCGGCCGTGACAGTTCCGCCTTTCTTAAATACAGGTGAAAGTTTTCCTAAGATCTCCATTGTTGTTGCGGGCTTGGGATGTTCATCAACATCGAAATCAACTTCGGCTCTCTTCACCATGATTTTGACAGGAGCCATTTCAGCCTTAAAGTAGCCATTGTCATGTGCTAAAATAATTAATTGTGCATTAATTTAATATTAATTGTTCATTAATTAATTGACGGGCCTAATCGTAAAACGACCACAGATTGAGTTTTTTTCAGTTTTTCTCCGTTTCCTGCGAGATTCCGAAATTACCCTAAATTTTTAATATAAGAGCTACATCCTCTATAATGGGCTATTTGAAAACATAACAAACAAAATAGAAAAATGTATAATTAATCCAAGATTTAAGGGCTAAATTAAAATATAGAATATTTTAAAAATCAGATACATAGAAAAAGTGAAATTTTGTATGTTAAAGAAGGAGAAATTATAGCTTTTGCTTTAAAGGTTATCATAAGCATTGATTTTGAGTGGTGCAGTTGCATAATGTATCTTTCACGATTCGACGGGCTAGAATTAAGGTTTTTAATAAGAAAAATTGATTGATTAAAAAACTCAATAGTTCTTTTAAAATCCACTTAGGATTTGCTAATTGCAAATTTTAGGGTAATTTCGGCGTTTCGGCGGAAACGGAAAAAAACCTCACTCTGTGGTAGTTTTACGATTCGGGTCTTCAATTGTACATTAATTAACTGCATTAAAAGACATTCAATTAACTTTAATTGGTAATTGTGACGCTTAAACGCTCTCCGAAAATTACTTGTTCACTTGACCGTTAAGTCGTTAACGAGAAAAGTGGCCAAGGGAAATGTGATCAACTATGGCCCGTGGCCATACGAGCCCACATAACCACGACCCATTCATAGACGGGTGACCGGATGGGGCTGCATGAGAAATTATGGGAGCTTACCTTCGTGGATTTCAATTAAAAGACATGACTTTGGATAAATTGAATTTCAATCGAGTAAATCGAGTTTATTTGACAGTGAAATGATATGAAACTTTCTTGGAACAATTTAATCGTGTTACTCTATACGAATTTTAATCGAAAGTTTGGATTTTGATTGTTTTACCATTTTTCCATCGTTGTTGGGAGCTGAGAGCGAATTTGTCGACTTCCTCTCTCGTCAATTTATACTTTTCGGCCAAATTCTCGGCTGTGATTCCCATCGGAGTTTTACAATGTTGATCGGTCAAGGAACCCCACAGAGTGTCTTCAAACTATAAAAATTAGGATGATTACATTCACATTTATATTATGATTTATGATGGACTATTTTAACGATAAATCCATGATTATTTAGCTAAATGAGAGTCTAGAAATAGTGATGAGCAAATTCGAATAGAGTTAAGATATGAAGGAACATTAAGATAATATTTAAGTTTAATTATGATTATACCTTGTAGTCGAATCCGAGCTTCGTTCCAAAACGAACATTTCTGACAACAAATGGAGCTTGACTCATTTGCTCGCTTCCGCCGGTCAAAACGACTTTGGAATCTCCCATGATAATGTCATGAGCTCCATTGACAATGGATTGGAATCCAGAACCGCAAAGTCGATTAACTGTCAAAGCTGGGACTTCAATTGGAATTCCACACCGAAGTGACACATGTCGAGCAATATATCCTGCATCAGGTGAAGCCGACTAAAAATAATATAAAATCATTAATGATTTGAAAGATGTTAGGTCATGGTACTTTTCAATGTCAATAACTTACGCTAATGATGTTTCCGATAACCACAGAATCAATGATTTTTGGATCTACGTTTCCAGCTGCAAGAGCAGCTTTGGCTGCTACTTCTTGAAGATCGACACATGTTTTATTGGCCAATTTTCCTCCGAATGCTCCGAATGGAGTTCGTTTTGCAGCAACGATGAATACTCCTATAATGATAAAATTCAAATTAATTTTTTTATTTCTGTCAAATAATTCGTAAGTGAAATTCAATTTTTACAAACCCTTTGTAAGACATGCCATATTTGAAGATAATATAAGGAATTTAATGAAGGAGTTAACTCAAGTATAACTAAACTCAACTAAATAGATTGTTAATAGAGTAATCGATTAATTGATTAAACTATAAGTTGTCTGTCACGAGAAGAAGAACCAATGAATTGAATATGAAATGAAGGTGCAAAGTTCAAGAACATCAAGAGATTTGTGAAGGTTGGACTTTGAATCGTTCGCATTTATTAAACATATAACTCTATAAGTCAGTGCGTTGAGATAAACATAATTTAATCAAACATATTGTAAACCCATTTACCTCTTGAGATTTATTGATAATTTGATTATTAGATAATACATAAACTTATTTAATTAAGTTTTTATGTACCAACAGGTTCGAATAAAATTTTATTTTGCAGCTTCACAACTTCTAATCCAACGCTTGTCATTCCAGGTGTCAAATAGCGTGCGAAGAACTCTATAGAATCATCAGGGATTTCTTGATTTATGAGCTCTGGAAATTTGTTTTTAATTAAAGGGAGTAATGGTGGTTTCTGTGAATGAATGCTTGATGGAACGGATAAAATTAATTCTGGTTTATCTTCAATGCTCAAACCTCCTCTTTGTCCAATTAAAATCGTTTCAAATGGTTGCTTTTTCCCTTCGCTATCAAATGGGCAAACAGGCTGAAGAGATTTGGTCAGTTTGAGCCAAAACCATGTTGAAGCGTATTTGAAGCCCCAAGATGGGAAAAGCGTTTCTTTGAGTGATGTTTGATGTTGTAAAGAATTTGTGCACCATACGACCATAAGACATTTTTCTTTGCAATATTTTCCTAATTGAAGCTCCTTGAGTTCACAGTCCCACATTAATTCGTATCTAAAATCAAAAATATTCAATTTATAATACACTGCTGAAATTATTTATTTGGATGGAGAATTCCATTTTAACTGCATGTCAATATTACCCGGCTTGAGCTTGTTTTCGTTTTCTCCTTCGGATGTACTTGTTTCTCCATGGTGGGTCAAGGAGCAGAAATGAAAATTTCTTATTTAATTCCAACTCTTCAATTCGACATCCGAAAAAGATAGTATTAGGGAAAATTAAAAATTGGCTTGAAGGATGAATTGACTTAATTGTGGTAAACTTTCCAAATTCTTCACGGTTTTCTCCATTGAACTTTCCATATTTGAAATCTTTAGCATCTTCGTATAAATCATTAGCTAATTTCCTAGCGTGCGAGTTAGTTTCTTCTTTATCACATTTGTCATTGATGTCCTTTGATTCATCACATGAAAGATGTCTTTTAGGAACATCTATTGAAATCTCTGAATTTGATTCTTTGCTTTTTTTATCATTTACTAATTGGGATTTTTTAAATAAATTGCATTGCTGGATAAAAGAATTGTAAAGTTGTTCGACAATTTTACCATTTTTGCTTACATCACTATTTAAAGAATTCCGGCCAATGTTTTTCTTGAACTCTGTTTGAATGTCGAAGAGCGAAGGCTTAATTCTCCAATAACTCACTTCACCAACTTCATTACTCACTCCAATTTGTGTCAATAATTCTTCATGGGAAATAAATGTACCGTACTCATTTTCTTCAATTATTGACATGTTCACATTTAAGAATTGTTCGATAGTTGGCCTCCAGTTTCTTTTTATTCAATAACTTGAATTAAGAAAACTACTCTATGAAAAATATGAAACAACACAACTTTAATGGAATAGATTAAAATTTAATTCGGATTGATTGTGATGGAGAAATGAAGATGAAGTTCTTTTCTGACTTCTTTACTCTATCGCACACATGAATGGAAAGAATTGGCGCTTTGAAAATATAAATTGAGGTGCTATGCTATATAGCTTTGCATTGCTTCATTGTTCCCTGATACTTGGAAGCTCGGAACGTTGACACTTTATTCGCGCTCAGATTATGAAAATGTCGTAACTTATACCGGTATTAAAGTTTTTGGATTTATAGTATGAATGAAAGACATTTATTTAATCATTAAATTCGATTTCTTATTAAACTAAACTCCTTTTTATCGTTGTACAACAGTCCACACAAACATCAATATCAAGATTTGTGTTTTTAAAACTTTTGAAATGTAGTAAAATGTACAAATATTTAGATGAAATAAAACTGTTAAAATTACACGAGGTCAAGAGATATAAAGGTAAAATAATTGTATCAATTTCTCTAATCTAGTTTTGATCTTTTAAGTTCGGGTTCTCCTTCCTCTTTTTCATCAATGACATTCATATCATTTTCTTTGAGAGTGATGCTTTGTTTAATGGCCGATTTAAGTGTTTGAGCTTCTGCTTTTTCTCTGTAAAGTCTCGAATTTTCGACAAATTCTTTTGCAATGTCAGCCATCAATGGATCAGAAATGTTCGGCTCAGAAAGCAGGACTCGAATCGCGCTCAATATCTGTAAAATTAAGAATGGTTTATTAATGAGCGGGTGTAATTTAAGCTGAAATAGCTCGAAAATAAACTAAATCATGTCTTATTTACAATTGGGATATTCATTGTCACGTTCCAATTGCCACTCGGTTTTGGTTTTAAAGCACCTAAACAAATCCTCCCAGACGGATCAATGTTCGGATGGTAGATTGGAGTTAGGAATCGGACGTTTGGTGGAGTAAATGGATACCTATACAATCAAACGATTATTTAACATTAATCAAATACACTACATCATTATTAATGTGAAAATGATCTAAAATTCTATTAAATAAAATTATCAATAACCTTTCTGGAAGTGTCACTTCAAGTTTAAATGTACCCTTTTCATAAGGTGACCCAGGAGGTCCGGTAATTTCACTCATGATAGTCTCATTTGAATCACCTTCCACCCAACAGATAATCCCTGAAATTGAATTTAGAGAAGTTAGATTCGTATAAAAGATATTACAATTAATCTATTATAATATCTTAATATATAGATTATTTAATCATGTTAAATAAAAAGAACAATGGACCTGGAGGAGGATTTTTCGTGAGCATCTGAATTTCAATTTTAAATCGAGAAATTCTCTGCATCTTGATTTTTTTTTCTACAAAATGTGTAAATGAGTTAAACTATAAAGATAAAATCTGAATGACAAAGAGTGACAGGCACAATTTACAACTGTCTTTAACTTTTTAAATAATTAACGAACAAGAAGAAAAGGAGAGTTTTGTTTTTGTGTACAGGAATGGATTGCCGCCTTGCCGCCTCCAAACTTCATCTTTCTGCTCATCCTCAAATCAAATGTAGAGTAGTCTCGGAGGAATTTTACTTAGCAAGGTTGCGAAATTCCTTCAACATCTACTCTAAATTCTAGACTCATTTAATTGCATACCTAATTGTTTTGGGTCTGTCTATTTAATTATCCGTTTATGTTGCACAGCTAATCTTTGATCCTTATCTATCAATAGACCTATTATCAATCCATTATTTTAGTTCCACAATCTTCCAAAACGCCTTTTACTCTTATTTAGAAAGGTAATAATAAATTTATTAATATAAAATGTGTTAATTGAAATAGTAGGTCGATTGGATTAAAATGAAAACCAAAGGGGAAACACGCCACTATCATAATCCAAATCATCTTAATAATCATTTCATCAATGTCTGAAGCCATAATATAAAGTTAATTAATTAATTGATTGATTTTCCTTTCAGGTTCTTCCTCGCTCCGGTGCTCCGTGAACCAGCAATCAATACCTTGAATGCAGAACCTTCACCTGAATATACCATTCAATGATTTATAATACACTTTAGTTTCATTACGAAAACGGGTGGAGTAAGAAGTGAGGTCAAAGTAAGTCTACAACATTAAAGGTTATTTCAATTTACCAAATTGAAAGGGTATATAATATAATATCATTATGGTTTTAAAGGCCGAATTGTGGAGGACGATGGAAAATTGATGGGAGGAAGGACTCGGGGCGGGACGGGGAATCGGAGAATCCGCCGGAGTTTTCTCCTCACCGCCGCCGTTTTCTTCCTCTTCGCCTTCATCTACTATTTGGATGTCACGGGTGGGAACAGATTCTTTCATCCCATTCATAAGTACCAATGGAAAGAAGGTAATTAAATTAAAATACAATTAAAGATGATTTTATGTTGATTTTATCTGAACCTTTTAAAAAAATTGATGCAATTTATGTTAAAATGGCAAAATTTCCAATTGTTCAACATCTGTAAATATTTATTTTAAAAATATAATTATAAAATATTATAATTAAATAGAGTACGGCGAACTCAATGGACCAGACGTGAGCGGTACAGATGGGCGTGTTTTGGAAAAGCTTCGATCTCGGTTTCTCTTTCCTCCAGTCAAAGATACTCCATACAATTTGTCACTTCCATTTGAATCGGATCCTTCCATGGGTCAATCCAGCGTGATCCGTCGACTCTTTGACACTTCAGTCGTCCCTGGGTTCTTTATTGAATGTGGGGCATTGGATGGGGAAACTCGATCGAACACTCTTTTCATTGAAAGGAATCTCCTTTGGGAAGGACTCCTCATCGAAGCCGATCCTTCCAATTTTAATCAGCTGAAGTGGAAACATCGAAAAGCTTTCACATCCCCGGCTTGTCTTTCCACTAACAATTACCCTTCGATGGTTTCTTTTGAACAAAAAGAAAACCAAGGGAAGATTTCTTCTTTCTCTGCTGGATATGTTCAACCCGGTTTTGTAGACGTTCAATGTTTTCCGCTCACAAGTTTTCTTATTGCTCTTAACATCACTACGGTCGACTATTTAAGTTTGGATGTTGAAGGAGCTGAACTCGACATATTAAAAACAATTGATTTTGATAAGTTCAATTTTAAAACTTTATCTGTAGAATTTATTCACGATGTGGAAGGGAAAGAAGCGATCGTAGGGCTAATGGAATCTCGAGGATTTTTTACTCTTACAGAAGTCACTCATCCTGATTGGCTTGCTAATGATTTAATCCTCGTCCAAAGAAACTTTTTTGCTTCGCTCCCCCTTTGGCAAAGATCCCAACTTTTGAATGATTTTCCGATAAATTCTTATTATAAAAATGGAGATCCTGACCATGAAAATACAATAGGAGTTAGTTAAATTCATAAAATCCATCTTTTTTCTATTCTATAATCGACTGTTCAATATATCTCCTATTTATATTTCAAGGATGGTATTATTATTTGGTATTAGGATTCTCAAATTTTGTATTATTCACTTTAGGTAGCTACTATACTTTAGGTAGCTTCCTAATATACTTTTGGTAGCACTTTAGGTATAGCTACTACTACTATGTACTCATTTATTTAAACAACCGGTGAATGGTAATTTTTACTCATGATTATGATATAAAATATAATACACTAACTCAATGATCAATGATAAGGAAAATAATAATATGTGTATGAGACTCATATATCGCATTTATGAACTTAATTTACTCAATTGACTCGCGTGCTCGTCTTCGACAATCTTTGCTCCTATACCCAAATTGATCATTTCTCTTCGATATCACTTTTGATTGGACTTTTATAGTTTAATGTAATATTAGTGAATAACGTACTTACAATCAATTTATGCTAAAGGCAACTTATAGACTAATTTTGCAAGTAACCTTTCAAAAAGTGATTTGAAATTCAATAAGCGTTGTGAATACAAATAACAATAGGATTAATCATAGTATAATGTAGTGATATAGTGAATCTCATATCTTAATGTTAGAGCAGCAATTAACAATAAAGTAAAACTGAATGTACTTAGGTAGCTTCATTGTGCATCGTTTGATAAAAATGTATTATTAATAATGTTATTACATGTATACAAAAGATGTAATAAGTATGCGTATATTTAAATAGTTCAAGTCTGATACTCTGTATTCATGTACCTTCTACATAATATGGGATCCTAATTATTCTGTGTGGCTACGTAATTATTTTATGTTGAAATTGTTATATTATAATATGTAGTCTTCTAATATAAATCATGCACTTGAGACCTTCTATGTAATACTGTATGCTTAAAAATAAACGAAATGAAAATGGATACAAGATTGGTATAATGGTTAAAGACGTAACTAATATGATAAAAAATTAAACCGAATGAAGAAATTTACGGAATAAGGAACTGATGAGTCTTAAGGGAAAACGAATGAGGACGGATTAGTAAGTGCCTAAAGAGATTACAACTGATAATTAAATATTAGTAAATATGGGATATACTGGGTAGATGGGCCAAATCTACATAAAGTATATGTAATAAAGAGTTTTCCCTACACATTCACGTTAAATTATAATTCTAGAGACCAAAATTGAGAATCCCATTAAGCAAAACAAAAACGACCTATAATATAACCTGTAAATTTTAATGAATAAATGCGAATAATTACTCAAAATAAAATTTTATTATTCATCTTCTGATTCATTTTATTATAATATATTACTTACATTCGTAAAATATCAATTTTTAATAAATGATAAAACGTATAAAATAATATCGTTAAACTTTAGGCACATTGTATTGAGAAAATATAATAATATATTAAAAGTGACAATTATTAGTAAAATAATATATTTATAAATATAATTAAAATTGACAATTATATTTAAAGGTCCACGAACCGTTCCACTTCACGTTCAAACTTCCCAATTCCATCCACACACACAAATAAACACACGAGGTACTCGTCAATGTAATTAAAAACAATAATAATAGTTGATTAGTTTTATAACCTATCCTAGACATATTAAGATAATGATGATGATTGTCCTTATTATGTATTTAAGTAAATTATATAAAAATACAAATTGGTGATGTTACATGATGTATTCATACAGGTTCCAGTATACTTCCTCAAATTTCCTTAATATTTATATTTAAATGAGAGTTCAGTCGGAGCCATCAGTTCTCGGTCGACTTGTTCTGAGCGGCGACGAGGGCCCTGGCCACGATGGAATTCTTAGAATTTCCTACCCTGTGAATGGTCATTCTTTTGGGGTTGTAGAGCAAAGCTTGGTCGTCATCGGTGAGGAGGAGGAGGAGACGAGTAGGAGCACCGCCTCGTCGTTTCGGCCTCATCGCCTTCGAATCGTCTTCTCCCTTTTGTTTCGTCGCGTCGCTCGTGATCACAATTCCCGACCGGATGGTCCGACCACCTCCGATGATCGAGGAGAAATCACCATGAGGAACCATCATTGAACCTCCGTCCCAGAGGTTAGAAGTTGAACTCACTCCTTGAGGTTGTTTGGAGTCAATTTGGCTCTTTCCGCCAAGGGCGGCTAAAGCTTGCGGTGGAAGATCTCCAAGCTCTTTGAATAAATTCTCATCAAAGTTGATTACCTGAATAAAGGAAATCAAATTATCAAATTGGAGTTTAATTAAGATGTAACAAAATTTAAAAGGAAATTGGAATCTAAATAATTACTATTAAATATAGTAAATTATTTAATTAATATTTATTTTTCTATTTGGCAATAACCTGAATATCAGCATTTCCAAGAATTCCCGAAGACATCAATTGTTGTTTCAAATCATCGGGCACATCATCCGGCAAACCATTCAAAGAAGGTACGTTTTCATTTTGACTTTCTTCCCTCATAAGACTTGCAAGGTCAATGGATTGAAGTTGTTGTTGAAGACTTGGGTTAATATCCCCATAATTTCCCCCAGTTTTCACTTCTTCGTTCCCTGTGTTGTAATTGAAATATTGTTGGTTTTCTTGTTCTTGTGGATTCTGGTGGTGTTGAATCGGTTGTTGGTGTCCTTGATGGTCCATCTTTTGTTCAGTGTGTTGTTCTCCATTATTAATTTGTCCATTAAGCTGTTGATGGTGGTGACCGTGGACATTTTGTTGAGACTCTTGTGGCTGTTGCTCATGATGATGAGATTGAACACTCTGTGGCTGTTGATGATGGTTCATTTGCTGATGTTGATTATGTTGTTGAATTTGTTGGCTCATGTCTGGCATTTGCTGACTTTCACCATGAGGTTGATATTGTTGGAAATTTTGATGTTGCTGCTGCTGTTGCTGTTGCTGTTGCTGTTGTGGAAGATGGTGGTGATGTTGTTGCTGTTCCATTGGCTTTGATTTATCCTCAGCTCCCTGAATCATTGTAGAGAATTCGTCAAGTCCGAGTCTCTTGTTGAAATCTCCATTGAAGGATTGATAGTTAATTCCATTGTTGAAGTTTGACTTGTCTTCTCCGCCGTTGTTGACGCCGTTGAAAGAGTTTGGCTGAGGGGAAAAGAAGTTGTTGTTATTTTCTCCGTTTCCTCCATTAGAATACTGTTGGGAGAAATGGGATGACAAGGCTAATTCTCCATTTCCTACAATTCCATTGCTACCTTCATTTACCTTCTCGTTATTTCCTCCCCACTCGGTCCACACTGATGGATAAGCGGCGTTTTGAACAATTGGCTCGTCATTCACGATCACTTGCTGTTGTTGCTGTTGTTGTTGGACATCATCCCCATACCCATTCACTTGTTGTGGTTGATGTTGCTGTTGCTGCTGATCATACTCCAGTGGCTGCTGTTGCTGTTGTTGCGGTTGTTGGAGATGAGACTGCTGTTGGTAATTATTATTTTGGGGATCGTAGATATTTTGTTGTGGTTGTGGCTGTTGAACTTGTTGCTGCTGCTGTTGCTGCTGCTGAGGATCGTAATTGTATTCTTGAGGATTTTGCAAATTTACTTGTTGGTTAAATGGCTGTTGGCTTTGTTGTTGGTTTTGCTGTTGGTTTTGTTGCTGGTTGATGTCTTCATAATTGAAATAACCATCGTTTTTAGCATCTGGTTGCTGTTGTTGGGGATTCTCAATTGGTTTTTGTTGGAAGTGGCCGAGACCTTGAGGGAGAACATCTTGGAGTTGATGTTGTAAAATTGGGGGTTGTGGACCGAATTGATGCGGATAATTGTTTATTGGTTGTTGTTGTTGGTTAAAGAGTTGATTGATGGGAGGAATCGGCTGTTGGTGTTGGCTCTCATCCTCTAACCTGTGAGAGAAAGGAGGAGTGTATGGGGAGGATGGTTGGGGAAAGTGGTAATGGGCATTTGGTCCGAATGGATGATTGGATAGCGGGTGGTTCGGTCCATGTTGGTTTGGATTCGGAGGTGGGACAGGAAGTTGTGGTTTTTGTTCAGGAACTCCACCGTGCTTGGTGTAATGCGATCCTAATGGAGTAGCGTAGGCTGGAACTGACGCTGATCCCTGAGCCTGTGGCTGACTGTATCCTTGTTGCTGTTGTGAGTTAATTTGGCTAGGTTGGGGATATCCTTGTTGTTGCTGTTGGTATGAAGGAACCGGGGAAGAACCGGATTGTTGATTGTACGAATCAAATACAACCTTTGAAAAAATTGAAATAATTAGGTATTTGCTTTTTATTATTAAGCTAGGTATATTTTTTTAGAAGTACGATAAAAAAGACGCATGCACATACTCTACAAATCTGAAGAAATATTTAGTATCATGATATTAATTTAAATTTAATTAATTGTTTTGTTCACCTTCAATCGTGAATCTGAGGTGTATTCATTTTTCTCCGGACGAATAATGGCTCTCAATGTCGTTGTTGGTCTAATAGTTGGAGATTCCGTCGTGTGTCCTTCGTTATGATTGTGGTGATTTGGAGAATTGTGGATGATCGGCGGCGGCTGACCCTTCCCTTGCAGTCCTAGTCCTTGTAGTGTAGAATATATGAATGGTTGGTTGGTGGGTCCATTTCCAACATTAATTGATTGAACAGGTCTGTCCAGGTTAATTGGTGGTGAGTTGTTTGAAGCAGAGCTAATCGGTCCATATTCCGTCTTTGACTTGTTGTTTGTTGAATATCTCACATAAAAGACATGGACGGGTTCGGGAGTTGGTGGTGGTGGCGGTGGTGGTGGTGGAAGGGTCGGACGAGGTGGCAAAGTCACATTAGAATCTTGCACAATGATCTCAATAATAGGTTCTGGTTCTGTGACATAAATCGGATAATCGTATCCGGGCGTTATACCTTGATACCCGGACGCTTGTCCTTGATAATGGCTCCCGTGGTTGCTATTATGGTTATTGCTATTGTGGTTATTGTTATTGTTGTGATGATGAGGGAACGGAGTATGTGGGAGATGATTTCCATGTCCATGGCTTCCTTGGTTGAATTGTGCATATGCTGGAGGACCGTAGGAAGTTTCGGATTGAACAGGTCCAAGGAGTTGCTGTTGGGCAAGTTGTTGCTGTTGCTGGATGTGTTGTTGGTGGGACTGTTGCTGTTGTAATTGGATTTGGTGTTGGATTTGGTGCTGATGTTGTTGGGGAATTTGATATTGTTGTTGGAATGGATGTTGTTGAGAATGGATTTGAGACGCTTGAGGATGTTGAACATGTTGATGGATATTGTTTGAAGGCATGGGCTGTTTGTACCCAATTGGAGCATGCTGACCCGGCAAGTGAACATTTGGTGGAGGATTCCGATAAGTCATTTGTGGTGGAACATGATGACGTTCGTATGTGTTGGACGGAGCGTGAGCAATGCTAATTGGAGGTGTTTGGACTGATGGGAACTCATTTGAAGTGTCTGCTTGAACAATGTAGGGATCCTCATTCCAATCGTGACTCGTCCCGCCTTGTTCTGGTGGGAGTGGGGGATTGAGACCGTCGATTTTCATGTTCCCTTTGTTTTTGCTCCCCTTTTTGGCAAATGGCTTGGGGTAGGTGATGGCCGGAAGGGTTTTCTTCGAATATGGAGCATCTTTGGAATAGGGAAGGTCCGACTCGCTGGAATCAAAATCTAATACCCGATCAGGAATAATTGAATATGAGTCTTTTCCTCTCTCATTCTTTTCTCGTTCCTTTTCCCGGGACCTTTCACGCTCTCGTTCCTTTTCTCTTTCTCGTTCTTTTTCTCGCTCGGCCATTTCCCTCTCAATTTCCCTTTCGATCTCTCGCTCGCGTTCTCTCGCCCGTTCTTCCTCTCTTTGGCGATCTTGTTCTCTGTCGCGATTCGAGTCCCTGTGGCTTTCTCGGTCTCTGTCTCGTGGGTGGTCTCGTTCCCTGGAAAAGTCTTTGTCTTTTTCTTCGAAGGAGTTTTCTCTGTTGGGGTCAAATGACTTGTGTGAGTATTCGGCTGATGAGGGATATCTTGGTTCTTCTTTTCTCATTGATTGTGATTGAGATTCGGCGAGGAGAGCTGACATCACTTCATCGGTAGTCTTTTGGTAGTCGCCTTCAGGTCGTTCTAGTTAAGAAATTTTAATTCAAATAAGAAATTTACTTAAAATAATTTTTTAGTTAGGACTCGACATTTTGACTGTGCTATGTAAGAAAGTTACTATTTAATACTTATCATTAATATTAATAGTAATGCAATTACTTTTATGTAGAGACTCATGGCGTTCACCCTTATGGGCTGATTCCATACTTGATCTCACAACGTCTCCTTCTGGATGATACAAAGGATCCGGTTGTGAAAATTTTCCAAAGATGTTTTCCCTCACTTCGCTCGCACTGGGGCGATTATCTGGAGGATTTTCAAGAGGAGCAAAAATGTCATCGTGTGGCAATGGTGGAATCAAAACTTCCCCTTGTGGTCCATATTCGAGAATCCTTGGTGGTGGAGGTCCACTATAATCGTCTGATTGCGAAGGACGGAATTTGGGTGGATGAGGATTCAAATGTGCAATGTGGGCAGTTGGAACTGGCTGCTCGAATCTTGGCGGTGGAGGTCCATGATACTCTGAAGAATCTTTACCAAAAGACACATCTGAGCTTACAGTGAAAGAATTGTGAGATTCTCCTTCAGAAATTACATGGCCTTTGGTAAAATGTGGCTTGTTTTTTCCATATTCCTCCACTGATGAATATGCCGTTTTGCCCCCTTGAGGATAAAATGGTTTATCCATGATTTCATGTGAATTCTTTGGTGGATGTCGTGGAGGTGGTGAAGGATGATGGAAATGATGATGCCGAGGAGGGAAATCTTCTTCTCTTGAATCGAATTTACCATTATTGTTGTTATGAGCAGGATGATGGTGAGGATTATTCCCCCCGTGATGGTGAGAGAAAATTCCTGGTGGTTTGGATTTCTCGTCCAAAGGTCGATATTCGCTATTGGGGTAGCCGGCCGAGGACGAGGGCTTAGAGAAAGGAACGGACGGGGCTTTATTGGTGGGTTTAGGGAAATCTGGCTTAGGGATGAAATCAACAGGAGGGCGAAGAGTTGAGCTACCGAAAAATCCACCTGGGCTGTATTTCCCTTCTTTCCCAAACTCGATGGATTTAGAGGTCGGGGACTGCGGAGTGGTTGAGAAATGGAATTGGATGATGCTGGGAGATCCGTCGGAATTTGGTCGAGGAGTTGACAAGTGGAATTGAATGATTTGGGGTTGTTTCTCTGAAGAGGAAGTCCTTTGATCTTTCCCTGATGAAGAAGCGGCAATCATTTCCGAGAATGATGGGACGCTGCTTTGAACTGGGCCCTAAATTATAAATTAAAACCTTCTAATAAATTGGGTTATTTAAAATCTAACAGAATTGATTTATTGTTTAGCTCTTTGTTAAATAAAAATACATGATGGTTTATAAAAAAATTAAGATCATTTACATGAGGTGGGGCATATTCGAAAACTGGCTTTGTGTTCTTTCCACCATGACTGAACGGAGGTGGAGTTGTTGAATGAGTTGATGGATGGGGAAGAAGCGTCACGCCACCGGCGAGTGTCAGAGAAGGATCAAGTCGTTCTTGATTCATATTCTGTAAAGTCGAAATATTTTATTAAGATAAATCAAAATTTTAAAATAATGAGCAGATAATGAATTACAGATATCATGTTCCTAATAAGGTTAATTATTTTTTATTATAAATTAACTTACATGTGGAGGAGGTGGTCTGTCTGGCCTGTGCCTATTTGGAGGAGGCATTGGATTCCTGTATGGATGTCTTGGCGGTGGTGGTGGCGGTCTTCTGTTATGGTGACCGGGTGGTGGAGGCGGCGGGGGCCGTTTCCCTCTGAACTTTGGCGGATATGGCTGTTGATGGGAGAGTTGGATTCTCCGATGTTGCATGTGATGATGGTCATCTTGGTTGGATGGGATGGGGATGGGGGCCACGCGGTGTCTCCATTGTGGTTGAAGTCCGCGGATTGGAGGAGGATTGGGGCCGTAAGGGACGGGACGTCTGGAGTAACTTTCTCCACCACCGGGGAACACCGCCAATGTCCCCAAAAGGAGGACCTGTAATTATGTTAAAAATAGTAAATATAAGTTTCTGAAATTAATTATTCATAATATTTCCTACTCTCGTTAGCTCGTGTAATTACTTTGTCAGCATGTCAGTGTTGGCAAACGTGAGGATTTCAATTTTACTAATAATATGACTATTGTAATTAAAACACGCATTTGCTCTCATTTCAATCCTCCATCATAATTGTACACGTAAAATGTAGTTCATTGACTTGGAGGATTTTAAAGATGGGTTTGGCTGTCCATTTAATTGTTCATTCTATTTACTACTTAAAATCTCATTCATGTTTTTTATCTCAACTTGAACTATATTGGAATGAACTCAATTCTTCACAATTCGTGAGCATTTTCTTCTTCAATGGAAAAAAATGCATGGGACTCTTTGTTAATGAATAGGAGTGAAAGAGATGTCATTCCCAGTTTAAGGTATCTGATCAGATCAATTCACTTTCGATTCCTGTGTGTGTTCCCAACTCACGCATTTTATCATTCATTTTAAGGATTGGAGCTCAGGAGAAAATTTACTTGGACCTTTAAACCAACCATTTAATTTAACAAGGAGAATTAAATCTACAACATCGTGGAAAAGGGTAAATTTTTATTTAAAAAATTAAAACTTCTTTTGAGAAATGAAAAGTTGAAGAATTTTAGAGCCATTCAAACATAAAAATTGGCGAATGGTGTATGTTTAATCTTTTCCTTTCAATCTTCATTCACGTTCTTTGAGGTTAACTTTGAGATTATCTCATTGAGTCTTGCACACATGGGTTTATATCTTTAATATAAAATCATGATTCATCCAATTTGGGGTTCCTTAATCAAACGTTCAATGTTTTCTCTTGAAAGATGCACATGACGTTCAAATTCCTCCGTTTCTCTCTAATGGTATTAAAAGTTCTTGTAGTGTATTTCGTTCTCATTCACAATCAGTGAGGATAATTGAGACAACTGGCGTAGAAATTGGGGCTTTGTATATCCTAAATTTATGCTTATTATTGTTATTATACATAGGGAGTTTTCCTCCAAGGAAATGAGCGTAGTTAGAATCCAACAATGGAGTTCCGTGCATAAAGAAATGAGTTGAGAGTGAGTAATGAGAGAAATGATGAGAAACGTCCATGAAAGAGGAAGACAGAAGAATCTATAGGAAAAGATGGGCATAAGCTGGTTAAACAATATTTTCTAATTCCAATTCGCATGATCCGTGTTATTTAAGCAAAGTCGAGAGGGGCCCAATTTGGAGCGAAACACCCAACAGAGTTGAGTGATGGCGAACAACATGCGTTTGAATGAAAGCTTGTGATAATGCAAAAACAGCACCCCTTGTAATTTCTAACTATGTAATTGAGAAAATGTAATATAATATAATATTTGGATAATTGAGTATGAAACACTTCAGGTGCTCGGATTGAGTGCCATTCAGACTTCTTCATTCGAGACTCGTAATTGGAATTTGAGACAGTTAAATTACAGAAACTCCTGTTTAAGCACAGAAGAATGCAAATTGTGTACAAGGATCATAATGGGAATCGTATAGCATGTTATTGTCTTGCATATCTTTGACAATGAAGGAGTGATCCAGAAAGTTTGGGAAAGATATTGGAGGAGATTGTTGACCTCTTTGGTCACAGGGAGGTTCGGGAGATTCCGTCCACGTAAATCGGCCATGTTGACTCGTGTGCTCCTCGCTGTTCCTGCGACGAAGGTCAAATGGCTCATGGGTTGAAACAGGTTCTTCCGTTAGGCAGCGGAGAACTTCGACTTCCTGATCCCAAGAATCCCATCGCCCATCTCTCCTTACATCATCACTCCCGAGACCCATTTTCTCCTTCCATCCCTCCGCACGAAGAAGACCGCCACGCATTCCTCAATGTGGAGAAGTGGATTGAGGCTACGGGTGACATCCATTTCGCCCCAATCTCACTTTTTTCCAGAACAAAGGGAACGCGCAATTCCTCTTTAATTGACACGATTCCCTTAATTTTCTCCCGACACAATTAACGCTTACCTACACCCACACAAAGGAGGCTGAAGAGGCTCAAGGCGGGGTTTAGGGCCTTTGAAAACCATCTTTATCCTCTCTTTTGCACAATTACCTCAAAATACTAATTAAGGGAAATTAGCACTAATGCTTATAACAACAATTGCTACAAAGCTGTGAGTTTAAACGGCTTGAAATGCAAATATAGTTGAAGTGGAGTAGAAGTTAACTTGTTCAATTAGTTAGAGTGTTTTTTTAAATGTTTGATTTCCCTTGAGGAAAATTTGGCAATTAAGAAATACAATGATTTTCTCTTTCAGGAGTAAAGGCCCCGTTGGGTTCATTTCCTTGAGAGCATAAATGTCATTTTGAGTCTTTTCCCCCTGCGATGAGGATGAGATTATCAAACGGTCAAATATTTGCTCATCAATTTATGTGGGTGAGGAATGAAAATAGAAAGTGATTTCCAGTGTTTTTATATAACCAGGTGAGTCTTATTTCTTGGCGAACCTTTAAAGGCTCCTTCACCTCTTCTCTCCAACTTCCTCAATAGATTCTTAACTTTGCTCAGTCAGCTCGTAGATTTGAGTTTTAGAAATGATTCTTCCAATTTTGATGTTACAGTAAACACTTTCAGTTTCTCTTCGAGTCCTCGAGAGAAGAAGCCAACTCGACATTTTTCCTTCCTCATTTTTACCTTCGTACAATCGGCAAACATCATGGGACAATATACACGCTTTCCAATACTTTCCCATACACACATAATATCTTTCAGGAACCATTCTATTATTATGATCATTTCCAAAGACAAAATGCGGATTTTCCATATTACCTGTCATCATATTTCTCACATAATGGAAGCTCGTAAACTTTTTTATCTAAAACATTGAGATTGACACAAAAAATATCGTTTGGCTATTGGGTGAATCTCTTAAAAGTTAACGATAATGGAAATCTGCTTAAGCTACGAAAGTACAAAGTAACTAAGTAAAGTAATGTGGCCGGTTACAATTGAACGTCGCTGGGAGCATGGACGTTTCCCTAGTAAGAATTAAGAGAAAATTTCCAATTGTCTTTAATTTCCTTCCAAACCTCTAAGAAGAGAAATAATGAAAAATCTGCCTATTGATTTTTCTAGGTTGAATTAATAATGTTAATTGTTCTTTTGACTAACGATGTTCACAATAAGGATTTTAAGGTTGTCCGAGGCCGGTGGATGTAAAATGTGAATATGAGCTTGTTATCGTGAAAAGAAGTATTGAGGATCTTCATCGGAGACATTTATAGTAAGTTTGGCGAATCCCTTTGAGCTCCCCTCCGCCCTACTCCACTTCTCCCTTTAATTCATGTGACAATCACTCGGAGATCATGAACAAGGGAATTGAATTAATATTCATCTCATCCCTCTAACCCACCGCTCAATTTGGGGAAGGGAGAGAAACGACGAAGGTGGGATTTTCACGCCCTTGACCATATATTCCAATTCTTGGCCTTTTTATTTAATCGGCCCAAGCTCGTCAATTAGAGTCATTTCTCTATCTTTTCCCATTAACTTCCTTTCATTCCCATTAAGCCAATCGGGGTATTATCATTTGGGGTGTAACTCAAATTGACCATCGTGATGTCAGTTACTGACCGTATTAATATTTGCATTATTACTCCTACCTCGTGCTCAAAATGTGTTATTTTATTCCCACTTGGCACATTGACCGGATTGGTAATAAGATTCGTTTATTAGAAATCTTTTAATCCCAAACCGTTTTCTTTCAAAAAGTATCCATGTATCATCATCATCTTATAAGAAAGTTTTTTTTGTCTCACTAGATGTATTTATAAAAAGGAATATATTTATAATGAATATAATTTTAATGCCATGAATGGGTTCTTATATTAGTTAGTATACAAAGCTATTACTCACTGTACTAATGATGAAAAGAGATATAGAGGATTGTATAGTCATATAAATAAATTGACTTCAACAGTCATCTGGACTTCATCACTCATCTCTTTTTTCTCCCTTATTAAAGTCCCAAATGTGTGGTGTTTAAAGGGAGAATGCATGTGGGCTTGTTTGTCAAGAGACGAGAAAAGTGTCGTGTAATGAAGAGTGAGACATTGAATAGGGAGAATCTTTTTTCCATCATCTTTTCCCTATTGTGCTCCACCTGAGGGATAATTGAGGGATATTTTGATATGATTACCCCTTCCACACCAAATTTCACTTTCCATTATCAGCCCTTCTCACTTAGGATTAATAAATACATTTTGAGGATTTCTCTCCCTTTGACTCTCCCGTGCTCATCATCGAATGGTTTCAATAATAAATTAAAATAATCTCAACTACCGGTGCTCGGGAGAGAACTCTTACTACCTTTACCTTACTTATGCCATTACCGTTACGCCCAACTCCTTTCAACCTACATCTCAAGAATTCCAGAGGTAAAAAAAACATTTTGGTTCGTCGGATGGTACAACAACAGAAGTTCTTCTTACTACCCCACTTAAGCCGCCTTCAATATCCTAACAATTACTCCCTTCTTGGATTCTTTAAGTACGTTCCCCACAATCGCACAATCTATGTATTACTAAACAAATAAAAGGAGGAGAGGAATAATATGGAAATATCAACTTGAAAATATTAAAAGGAGTCATTAGAGCCTTTAAAGGAGAATCTTGTTATACTTTTTAAATTGTAATGATAACAAAGGTCTCCCCATAAGCCTTCCTTCAACAATGACAATAATGATTATGAATTCTTTAAAGTGAAATGGAAAGAAAATATTCATGCTAAAAAGAGCGTTACTTATGGAGGAAAAAGTGTATAAGCCGCAGACCAAATTGACTTCCCGGGACCAAATTGAATTGAGAATTAAATGAACATTAGCCTCTTTACAAATCCCATTGGACTAATGGGAGAAAAGTGAAGATGAGATTTAATGACATTATTAGGAAAAATGATCTTTTTTTACATTTGTATTAAAATCCCAAGCTTCAATTGGAGTCTTATGGGCGGAGAAGATGTATTAAAGAACAATGAATCCTAATTGAGAGATGAGCAGAACGTATGGGTGTAATGTATCTCAATTCGAATCTTATCTCTTCACTCGGCTCAACTCTTTAATAGATAAAATATCAAGTTGGGCCTGAATGAACTTTGGAGGATTTGTGTAGGGTAATTTGAAGGTGTGTTTGAGGTAAAAAGATGTATGAAAATTGTTGAGAGAACCAGTGTTTGTGGTAGACAGGATTGTAGTCGGAGAGGTTAAAATAAAAGATTGAAGATGTGAGTGGGGCAAGGGGAATCTAACGGGGCATTCGAAAAGAATGAGGAACATGGTAATGCATATCACCTTACACAAACTCCTCTAATTCCTTTGACTTATTAAACTCTGACTCCTTATTAATTTATTAAACAACTACTCTTTTGCTACTTCATATTTGTCTAGACTTTTGACGAATATTTTAATATCAAAATTGAAAATTTCACGAATAAGAAAAATTGAAAAATTAATAATTTATAAAAAAAGTCATTTGATCTTTTATATTAGTTTTAAAATATTCGCTATATAAAAACTCATCTATTAGCTATTACACAGTCTTGTTCCTTTTCAATATGAACCTAAATTATGTTTTAAAAAATCTGTCAAATATGACATTTTTATAGCAAGGGATAAAATGTATTTGTATGGAATAGTTAGGATTTGGGTAATTCGGAAAGAATAATTCTCTGGTGTGTTAAAGAGCAAATGAGGGAAGTAGTATTCTTACGGCGTATTGCGGGAACCGGAGTTTGATCTCCATCGAAGAGGGTCAACGGAGGTTGTTCGTCATCTGATGAGGTGATGTTATTGTGAGGTGGTCGAGATGCGGCGGATGAGTCCGACGCTTAACTTGCTGAAGATTCCTCTTAACAATCTTCCGTCCCTCACTTCACCCCTTTCTTCCCCTCAACCTCCTTCCTCTACAATTAACTCACCTATTCAATCACATCTAAAGCACCACCAAACTCACATTTCCTTTCTTTTTTATGCACATGAACTTGTATGGGACAATCTGGCCGACCAATGCATTCCATCATTGATCATTCATTCCATCATACAACTCATCGTGCTACTCTCTGCTCAACCCTTTCTATCCTTAATACCTGACTACCTTAATAAATATCTTAATAAGCTTATAAAGACAAATCTTGTTTAAACAAATTGTATTTACTAACTACATATTTTTTATTACACGAGATCAATATTCTCGTTAGCTCCTTTCTTACTTGTAATTAATCCACATTCTTGTCATTGGACATTTGTATTATTTATATGGTTCTAAATGCAATTGGAAGCATCATTTGTATTATTTTACCTTCATAAAATTTATAATAGAATCAATTAATCATTTGGTCAAATTGAGATCCTTAATGTTTCACCTACAATTAACTAGATGTTATTTTAAAGGGATTCGGAAAGTAGGTAAAGTTGAATGAAGTTGTGATTCATAAAATTCCTCATATGAAATGAATTTGTAGGGCAGTGTTCATAAAGAATGTCCAAATCTCGTTTACTGAAGCTTCCAATAACTTTAGGAGAGAAATTCTTCTCGTTATTAAAAACTCATCTGGAGGGATGAGTCGTCGTCTTGAGGCTCTTATTTAATAATTTAATCACTCCGTTTAAGCCTTAAACAAGAATTTGAATTTAGGATTTTTTTCCCTACTTCACAACAACTTCACTTACGACTTCTTGTCCAACCGAGGTAGGGATTCTTGTATGCGGCCACTGGCCGTTGGTCAAAGACGTGCTGAAGAGATAGGAAGATGGGAAACTCATTTGCAAGTTTGTGCAAATGAAAAATTTGTGTCCGTAAGGAGGAAGGAAAATCACGTCTTCGACATTCAACCTCATATCCTTTATATAGAGAAACAGATGAATTTCTCCTTAATGGAACCATTAAATTACTCCAATACTTTACGACCCCCAATCTACTATATAGCAAATGTTTCAATGAGGAAGATTTGAGAGTTTTATGAGGAGTTTAATTATTTTAAATCATAAATTTATATAAGGAATCACTGACTTTGAATCATAACGCCCTACATCTTTCCCTCATCATTCATTATTCCTCAATTTGTGATTTTAACAATTTACATACGTTTTCCCTTATGGGTATCGAAATATGTGGGGCGATTTATATTTTATAATGCAACCGTCATGAACCTTTTAATTTCCAATTTCCAAGTATCTAGATGTAAGTGGTTATTAGTCTTATTAGTAAGTGAGACGAGCAAGTGGACATTTGCAAGACGGACACGTGCGGAAGCATTTAATTATATTGGTGGATAATTTGCGTATAAAGTATAATAACTGTTGTTCAGTAATTGTGAATCTTATGGAAGCTCGAAGTTTAGGAGGAGGTTATTAAGTACGAGATGAGTCTCAAAAGTCATTACATTTTATGACTTTGGTTGAATTAATGTCAAATTATGTCTTGAAATTTTGATTTATGGGTCGACCACCTTCTGGTGAGGTGTAACATTGTTTAGGGTTTATATGGTCAAAATTTTATGGTTTTAATATGGGATAATGGGAGTAGTTTACAAGATTTATAAATCTGGTAAATTATACTAATGTGAGTTATTTATTAAAATATATTCGAAATTCATGTTGATTTTATATGATTGTGTATGCAATTAGCAGTTTGTTAAATATCACCTCATGTATATTAAAAAGATAATACTTGGGATGATAAAACTTAATGAAAATATGATGAGCTTATTGGAGCCAGTGTGTTATTAAATAATCACATTAAAGTTCATTAATGTATTACAAGTTACTGTAATTTGAGCTTCTTCAGGTGATGAAAAAAATTAAGATTTGACGATAAAGTCGGAGTGTGAGATGTAAACAATGGTTTATTATACGAGGTTTAAATGATGATGGATGGGATGAGATTTATCAGAGGAATTTCTTCAGACACACTTGAGCTCACGGTGGAATGTGCGAACATGACAGTTAATTTAACTCCAACCCTCACCCAAATATCAAATTTATAAAAAAATTAATATGGAAAAGCCAAAAAAATATTTTGAGAAACATGTTTATGATCCGAGTGTATTAAATAATGTTTATGTTTTATAAATAGGGATTACTCTCATCTCCCTTATGCACTGATCTTTATGAGATCTCTTCCATGAAAAAAATGATGATTCGAGGAAGAAATGAAAAGGAAGTGTAGCCAGGAACCGTCAAATTTCCTCCCACGGCCATCGGCCCGGTTTCATTTCCCTCTCAATGAGGAGCCAATTCATTTGCCCAGCTTATTCAAAACATGTCATATATTCCTCAATGAGTCACTCCTTTATATTTAGACGAAGAATTTTCGATATCAAATTAGTTAAAAAGATTTTTTATGCCAATTTCCTCGTAGCTTTCAGGGTTGAGAAAGATTGGGCCGTAATGCGAAGTTTCCTATGCCCTCATTTCACCTTACAATTCAAGTTGAGTAGGTTGAGATTCGGAAAAAGGATTTTTGGTAATTTGTAATTTGTTTAGTAAAAGTAATTTACTAATTGCTTTTATCACAATCATAATTTAAAATTATATGATGTTGGCTAAAGCGGCTATAGCTAAATCGTTTTGTTTCGTCATTGATTATCTTAAATGCAGCGGCGTTGTTAAACGTTCTTTTGACCAATCGTACCAATTGTCTGGCTTATGTTTCTTATTTGCTTTCCTTTAAGCCCTTGGTTCAATCTATGCCATTATTGGAGTCTACACACGAATAACACGAGGGAGGTTGTTGGGGCATGTGGACTTGTAAGGTCGATATATCGATTGAAGGAAAGCAGGCCGCAGCCTGAATACGACCATCTCCCGTCCCGTACTCTCGCGCTCGCCCGGCAAACCTCACCTACATAAACCAAACCTCTCGTCCTCGACTTCTCGTCCTCGTCAGTCCTCGTCAGTTAAATCAGAAATTATCAGGAGACAAAGGGAGAGTGAAAGTTGGAGAAATCCAGCATTAATTCGAACCTCAACTTCATCTCATGCCAGTGGAAGAATTATTTCTGAAGAGGCAAATCGAACCGGAAGGGAGATCAAGAGGGAGTCAAGGTCAGATTCTCTTTTTACACTTTACCTGCCCAATACGCGATTTATATTAAATATAAGGTGAGACAGGGAACCGTGATCTTCTTTTCCTTTGTCGGTCTGTCTTTTAATCGCTCAATTGATTTTGATTGAGTAGATTTTCTCTTCACGATCACGAGCAACGTCGATTCCAATTAGTTTCCTCAACTTGTCACCCCAATCATCCGCCTCCTCATATTTTCTCTCCTCAACCACTTCTTGTTAAAAGATGGTGACGAATTTAACACATTCAATTTAAGAATGGAAAATAAGAGAATGGAAGTTCAATTCCTTTGTTTCATTCCTAAATCTCCCGCTGTGGCGTTTCTCTCCTTAATTTTCTTATTTCGCTCCTGAGCAGTTAATTAGGTTGAACACTCGTTAAAGTTATTTAAGTTAAGTAATTTAACATGCCAATTTAAAACATTCCTCCGCTTGGTAGAAACTGAAGGTGATCATGAAATCAATATTATTTCTCATGCAATTTTAAATTGGGGAAAATTCGGGTAGGAGGGATTGGACACGAGAAAGTGTGTCAGTGTGAAATTGTGGAAGGAGCAACATCAGCGAGGTCGTGAGAATTGAAGCAAAAAAAATCTTCTACATCTTGAGCTTCTGAGCTAACTACCAAATATATTAATATATAGTAGGTATGTACTATACCTACCTATATTAATATATGTTATAAGATGAAGATGAATTATATACACTTTTTTTCATCTGGTAAATGAAAGCCGCCTTGACTCTCTCAAAAACTGTGAATTGAGGAGCCTGTAAATTCAATATTTCTCCTCAGACCCATACTAATTTAATGGGAGTAAACCTCAGAGACTCAGAGTCCTGTTCGGTCTGGTATACATATATTTTTAATCTCTTTGAAATCATCGGCGACTTTGCGAACCACTCACTCGGAGGTCATGAAAGTAATTAGTCATTATTTATAGTTTCATAAATTGCAAAGGGGAAGTGAAGGAAAATGCGGAGCACGTTGGAAGGAGAGGAGGAGAAGCCAACCCTTTAATGAATCAAATCACTTGACGGAATTTACGAGAAATTCCCAATCAATTCCTCTCACATGTTCCGTAGAGACTTTTTTGAAAGTCGTTAAACTCTGTAGTTTATAGGGTGTAAAATGAATTCACTCTGTCTCCTACCCTTATATTTTACTGGATGTCTTCTCAATGACTTCTAAATAATACCTGCTCCTTTCAATATGAATTTATATTTGTGAAGTTAATATACGATTTAACCCAAGGGATGTCATCAATTTAAATTAGAGCAAGTCAAGTATTTTATCGTATGATTTTGAAGAGATTTTAGTATTCAGGTGGGACGGAAGTATTTAATAGAGTCATAGTGCATACAGAGAATTTCAGACGACGCCTTTTTCTTTTATATGAGCCGAATCAAAATGAATCCCATTAACCCAATTTTACCCAATTTCTCCTTCATCTAAATGCATTCAATTTCTCCGTCCGGTCCGTCGTGTATTTATTTCTTATTTTCCTCAACGCACAATTTTTTGAAAAACTCAAAAGAACTACAGATATTCATTCCAAGTTACTTATTGTATTTACTGTATAGAATTTAACACTACCTATATACATTTACTCATTAGTTCATTAGTAATTAATTTTTCCTCTATCAAGACAGTCTTATCTTTATTTTATTAATAGGGGTTGGCGGTCGGTCAGTTTTGTCGTTGTTGGTTTTTTAAAAATAAATTAAGGTTTATGGACAATAAAGTCCATGTTAACAAACGAAGAACAAAAACCAATACATTTCAATATCAATTATAGTAATAAGATTAATCTTATCATTCTCAATTTTTTAAAAATTGAGCTGTGTTGAAATTGATACTTGTTAATCCGCCTTTGAAGAGAGAAGTGCGCGAATGCTGAAGAAGACAAATTACTGATTCAATAATTCTATTTTAATGCGCTTAATGAGCATGGATAAACATTTGCGGAATTGACTTATAAGCAAACAAGTCTTGCTAAAATTGACAGGATAAGGTGTCATTATATGTGTGAATGTGTGAAATATAATTTGATAGTTCATGACTTGATGATCAGCAAGGGATTTTCTTATCTCAATGGGAAATTGATGGAGGAACTGGCGAGTCAGATGATTTACTTTTTTCTATACACAAACATTAAGAGTGAGTGATGAAAAATTAAGCAGCGTCGGCCTTCTTCCGAGAACTTGAAATGAGTAATAAAAGAATGGAAGAATAGAGATGAACTCAAGCTAATATCGACAATATCTAGGCTAGACAATACATTTAAGATGTATTATTGAATTATATTCATGTATATCTTTCAATATAATTCTACCTACTATACTTAAAAGATTTTTACAAATGCATTGTTATTTGCAATAACTCTATTTGGAATAACGTCATGTTCTATTATTGTAAAGTGATATTTGAAATTTGAGTTTTGAATGTCTGAGAAATCCATTTCATGATGCTGCTGAGTTAGTCTCAATAAAATCTTTTGAAAAAATCGGCTCTTATTGAACAAGTTATAATAAAGTAGATATCGAGTATGGTAAGAGTTCTAAAGTACTGAATAGTAATCGGAAAAAAATCCAAGACTTAAAATCATGTATGGTTTACATTCACATTGTATGTACTCTATGTATTTATGAATATGTGTGTGTGATGTGAAACAATAACGAAAATTTGCACTTTGAGGTTTATCATTATCTTTTCATTTACTTCTGTACTCGTGACTAGTATACTTAAGTATGTATACAGAGTTTGGGATTCCTGTATTTATTCAAGTACATAGTTTCATCTGCTCAAGCACAAGACGCTACTTAAATTAGTACGTACATTAACTTACATACACTTTGAACAGGAAGGCTCGTCATGACCTACGTAAACAGGGATGGAAAATTTCTTAAATATTATAATTTAGTTAAGATCTAACACGAGATGTTTACTAATTTTTTTAATCAATTAGGTATGTTATTTTTGTTAAATACATTGCTTGGTTTTAACGGACCACCAAGCTCCTTAAATCTATAAGTACAGATACACTATGTATGTATGTAGAGTAATTTCAAATCAATGTTTTATATTCTGATCATCTTCAAGATAATTAAACTCCATAAGATTTTTTTTATCAATCTTGGTTTTGGAATTGAAAGTTGTTGTTTTAAGGTGGATGTTTTAAATTTTGAAAGTGAGGGTAATTAGAAGAGAGTTGTCCACGTGTAGGGTGAGTGTTGGCGTGTTTTTGGCACGGGAGCCTTGTGGGACGGAAATAGGATTGTCTGTAATTCTACGCGTGGGCCGAGGAGGAATAAGAACGCCATGTTCTTCTCCCGACCCTTCCAGTCCTTCCAGTTCACTCGCCGTCTTCACATTACTTCGAGTGACAACTCAAGTAAACCCATTCAACTCTTCCATTATTACATGTGTCTCGAACTTCTTTCTCTCGGAGGTTAGCACAATCCCCTACATTTTAATTAAAATATATTTGCAAGCTACTTAAATTCCAATCCAACTATTTATCATTTAAGTAAAAAATTAAATTAAATAAATTATCATTAATTTAATTGGCATTTTTGGTAATTATTGATTTGGTAATTTTATTTCATAAAAGACTTCATTTCAATCTACTGTTAAAGACCTAACATTAAGAGGATTGAAATGAAGGTTTAATAGAGAAAGTGTAGGGAGAGTGAAAGGAGATTTGAGCCGGTGTGTTTGAGGATTTTCGCGAGATGGAAATGAGGTTTTCAGGAGGATCCGCCGTGTCCTCGTTACATTTACAGCTTGGCATTCGCCTCCTTATGGCCCAACACACACCGACATAGAACACCTCCATTCTATGACCTCACCCGGAATGATTATTTTAATAGTTTTTATATATGGTCCAGAACGCGTTTCGGTTTTTATGACTCTGTCGGAGGCAACAGGTGGAAGATGTCATTTAATTAGATTTGGGCGGATTGAGTTCTGGGGAAGATCAAATTCAAATTTCTCATTAATTCAACTTGAGATTGAACATGAATTAATGGGAAGAGATGTGGATTCTTCACATTCTATTTCAACTCTAATTATTTTCTTCCTTATGAACTATTTAAACATTCAATGCCAACATTCATATGGATTTCTTTACACAATTGGACACGTTTGAGTCTTGTGGGTCGTTATATAAAATTGAATTTCCTTCCAACAACTGCATCATACATTTACTAAAATATAATATGCAATAACAATATGCATTACGAGTCTCAAGATAACGTTTATGTAAGACAAGAAGAAATTCATACATAAGTAATTAAGCGATAAAGGCTTCTGTATCCTGATCCGTCTGATCCTTAATGACAATTTTTGATTTCTTTTATTGCAATCCTCATTATATTGGGCTATAGGATTTAGCATCATTTTGGGGAAAATAATGTCTTTTTATCCCTCAATTTACTTAAAAATAAAAATTAATTACAATATGTTTCTAAATTTCATAATTTTGCAAATGTTTTGGTTTTGATTTCCAGATGGAGGTATTCGCTACAGCCCAGTTTGGAGTGACAATTGTGAATAAAAGGATTCGGAGTCGGAGACGAACTCGCCGGTCGTTGTTGTCCTCGACCAACTCCCAATCGACTTCTCAAGAAGTTGAGTTCCAGGAGACCTTATAGCCAAAGACTTAAAACTTTTTTATTTATTAATTTCACTTTCTTCGCTTTCTTTCCCCAACCTTCTCGTAACAGGTAAGACGAAAGTTTCCTTTTCTTATCATACTTTTACAATCATAGAGCAAATGGCGAAGACGGTTAATATGGGAAATCTGG
Source organism: Neelides folsomi (assembly GCA_034687125.1). Classification (NCBI taxonomy): domain Eukaryota; kingdom Metazoa; phylum Arthropoda; class Collembola; order Neelipleona; family Neelidae; genus Neelides; species Neelides folsomi. The sequence goes on along the minus strand of JAQGBZ010000220.1, from coordinate 17,606 downwards.
AATTGAACATTTTTTCACTTAAAATTACACAATTGATTAGAAGTATTTAGTAGAAGTGGCATTGCACAAGCACTTATAATGTAGATATGTAAATTACACACAAACCCCAATCTCATTCATAATGTATTTGGATGGCACGTGTTTTTTTATATTTTTTACTGATGGTTCAAGTGGTGGGTTGTCTTTCATTACTCATCAACTCATCACACATTTGTAGTTTATAGATATTAGACCGACATTGTAGTTGTAAATAAAAAATATTTGCGGGGAGCTCAAAGGTTAAAATCCAATTAAATATTTTCATCATAAATAAAAAACATTTGAGTCATGAACATACAAATTATGTATTTTTATTGATTTGACAAGATTTAAATTAATTGTTCTTATACAATAAGTACACATTTTTGTGTGAATATTTGGAAGTAAAGCGTCATCGGCCTCTTCCATAATTCAAAGAATTACTTAATAGAATGTAATTTTCCATGCTTTACAATCGTTCTTATTTCCGTTTCCTCTCACTATAATTCATTCATTCCATTTCAGAGGATATATCCTTATGAGCTTATTTATTTAATAGAAGTGCCACAAAGTCGGACAATTAGTTTTACATAAAATGTTTACATGCATTTTCCTATAATCATAAAAAGATAATTTTAACTGGGTTTGCCAAAATGCTCATACGATTCAATTTCAACTATTTAATTGAATTATGACAACATTTTTTTTAGCAAAAAAGGGTTTCATCATCTGTAAAATGTTAAGTGGAGGATTAACAAATCACATTTGAGACTTTTTGATGAATCTGTTTGTCAAATTGTCACATTGTGTCTCGTAAAAATAGTATGTGTATTTGGATATATCTAAACTTTAAGTATGTAATATTTATTATCACCAGTCTCTGGTTCTTTTTCTTTCATTGAGAATGAACTTCAAGTTTCCCATTTTATCTTCCATGCTAAGTCAGGGAGCTCTCAATAATGTCAAATAGTGAATATGATAATGATGAATATTCCTATTTCATACTTATTAACAACTTCATTTTGTTTACTTTGAATAAGAGTAATTGGGGATTAAACCGTTCATTGTTATCGCCTTATGTAAAGTACATCCATACATGTGTTTATTTCTATCAGTACTTACACTTATAGTGGCACTTAAACTTGTACTTAAAGTAATTACATGGGATCATAGGATAGGAAATACCAACTCTCTCCATTTCATCTCACACTCAGGATATGAGGAATAAATATACGAAGAAGTACAAATATGTACATTGGACATAAATAAATATGGAATAAACGGTTTACTAATCTATTTATTATATAAATATTTAATACGATTAGAGTATATATAGGTATTATAGAGTTAATCATAAATACTACTTTAGTTAGTTTCATTCCTAATGCAATTTGCCACATTTGTAGGGCATGTTAGGGCCATGTAATTTAAATGCATAAAACATCAATTTGTTGATTTCCACAAACTTGTCATACGCCAGACTAACTCCATTGAATTAAAGAGATTTGAAATTAGTTCTCCGTAAATCTCATTTAATTCTAGAGCCCAATTCACCGAATCCATAATATTTATTTAGATACTTCAAAGAAGGCTCAAATTGGATTCTGCACCAATTTAGGCGTAGTTGTTGAATTAATGGAATGGATCAAACATGAATCCGATATGATTGAAATGTCATTTCTCATTTTTGCATATAATATTTAATGCTAAATGTTATCAAGAGTTCAGCCTTGTTACCTTTGAAAGTAAAAATAGAAATAGTTGAGATATTATTCATTTAAACAAATAGAAAATGAACTCGATTCGACTCGGAAATGAAATTTTCCAAAAATTCTTAAAAATCCAATCCATTACAAGTTAACGATTTAAAAAGAAAAAGAGAGCTCTGGTTTATAAAACTCAAAGGTTGAGAAATGAAGTGTTGTTTAAATGATCATAAAATATTGGAACGAAGTCAGTCACACAAAGGTCATCTTCATCGAGTAAACATTCCATTTTTTATTTCTGGTGTCAATAAAGTAATTGAGCGAGTGATACGTCGTGTTTTTCCAAACAGCTTCTGTAGCCTTTCGTTCCACACTGACTTACAAATGCAGTAGGGAAGGTTTACCCAATAATTAATATAAAATGAATTAACATTGAATTGAAAGTGTGATAAAAAAATCATTGTAATTATAGCTTATGCTCACACACAATGTCACTGTTAACAAGATTAACAACTACGTCCTAAACCTCTTGTGTATTTTACCAATTGGAAAAATGATAAAAGTTTCCACAATATATTATTCAATAAATGGCAATAATAAATGCCAGAACTTATAATTAATATACCACAATGGAACCAAAAGGCTTTAACTTTTAATATGACATTTAGTTAATAAATGTGTTTCCATTGGGTGCGTAGTTTGTAGGTGAGTGTGTGTGGTCGATTGATAAACTTGGATCATTGACAGTTAGATTGAATCTGATCATCATATGTCCAATTGCTCCTTCTTATCTCTCATCCCCTGTGCGCATCTCAAGCGGATTTATAAAGAGCTCCTTCGCCCGCACTCTCAGTTTCATTCGCTCCTCTCATTATAGTGAACGACGAGTGTCTGGCATTTTTTCAAACCACAAGTTGTGGGAATTTTATTGAGGAGATCTTTTAATTCTTAATTTTAAGTTTAATAGTTGCCCACATTTAAAATGGAAATTTTAAGTTCAGCCACAGAGTTTGTTTCTACTACGTTGGAAAGTAGTGGATTAGGACAACCATTCTTATGGGCATTGATTCTTGGGTTCGTCGTCGCCTTCTTCCTTTCTTTTGGCATTGGAGCGAATGATGTAGCCAATTCCTTTGCTACCTCCGTTGGGGCAAAAGTCATAACACTCAGAAATGCCTGCATTGTGGCTACGATCTTTGAGCTCCTCGGCGCCGTCACGATTGGTAATTTTCTCATTTTGTTCTTTGTCTTTTCCAATAGATTTCGACGAGCGTCGAAGCTTCTTAGACAATCAAATCTACCTGGTCGTTGAACTACTGATAGATTAATTAAAAAGTAAGGGACATTTGCTCAAGATGGTTTTCGAAAACATGGAATGGACTTGGATCGTGGTGGTTGGATTCGTCGTCTCTTTCATCCTCGCTTTTGGAATTGGGGCGAATGATGTGGCCAACTCTTTTGGAACTTCAGTCGGATCAAGAGTTTTAACATTGAAGACCGCCTGCATCCTCGCGACGATTTTTGAGATTTCGGGCTCCGTTCTTTTAGGTTCATTTTCTTTATGCTCCCTCGACCTAACAATTTCTGTATTTAACTCAAAATGCGGAGAAACCGGAAAAAATTTACCCTTCAGACGCATGCAAACAAACCGTTAGGCGTTCTATATAAATATACACAACCAACGTTCCTTCTGCTTTTCAACCAACTCCAAAATGGAGGAAATTTCTTTAATGAGGCCAATAAGAAAGTTTAAATAGAATCATCCCAATTTTACCTCTAGAGAACCTTCAAGTTTCAAAGCCGAGGTTTTCAATTATGATTTACATCCAAAAATCACTGTAATGCTTTTCATTATAATAATTCATGAGGGCAATATTATTATGTATATTATACAATCTTTTGATGTTTATTTATATAAATGTATGACATGTGCCGATTCAATATTTGATGACCTTATTAAATATTAAGTTATTTTTATGTAAAAAATATTTTTGATTAAAAGTTGATAAACTTTTTGCGTGTGGCTTTGATTAAAAGACTCGGAACGTCGCGGATTGAAATGAGGATGGAGGATTAATGTGGGTTATTTATTGACGTTTAATAGGTTACAAAGTGTCGGACACGATACGGAAAGGAATCATTTCCACATCGGAGTATAAGGATACACCTGAAGAATACATGCTTGGGAACTTGGCGGCTCTTGGTAAAAAAATTCTCACTGCTCTTCTCCCTCGCCACCACATGTGTTGAAAATTGTCCAAAATGATTTCCTTTGAGTTCAAATTTTGCAAAATAGGCCGCAGCGTAGTTTCATTTCCAGAAATCCTATTTTCTATACATCCCTTTAAAGTGTCATGACTTATAAAATCTACGTGATTGATGTTGTAAAGATTTAGGATTTTAAACTCCTTTTCCTATTAAGATTACAGCACATTCGTTGTATAATTCATATTTACATACATGTGAACAAGTGCGAATATATAATTTTGCAATCTCTGCGATAATATCTACCTTTAAAGTATCATAGAGTAAGCGGACTATGTTCTTCGTATACAGATAGCAAGTTCCTATTTGCATTTATTATCCTTTATATGATCCTATCCTATCTTATATGATCTGATATAATCAACACATGTGGTCATTTGTCTTGCTGAAGATTTGGAGACGCATAAAATTCTGAGAAATAAATAAAATGTTTTGGAATTACAGGGGGAAGTGCGATTTGGCTCATTGCGGCGACGTTTCTCAAAATGCCGATTTCTGGAACTCACAGCATTGTTGGGGCCGTTTTGGGCTTTTCGCTCGTCGCAAGAGGATTTGATGGGATCAACTGGTTAAAACTCGGCCAAATTGGTATTTATTGACAAAAACATGTTATTTATCTTTTATTTATTTGTATTGACATTGAAAAGGTAAATGATCAAATATTATTGAAAGTAATGTTTGTTATGAAAAATGTTGGGATTTTCCAGTTGGATCGTGGTTTGTGTCACCTGTATTGTCTGGCCTTGTATCTGCCTGTTTGTTCATGCTGATTCGGAAATTTATATTGAACAAGAGGGATCCCATTGAGCCGGGTCTTTCCTCCCTACCAATCTTTTATGGTGTCACCATATTCATCAACGTCATCTCCATTTTACTCGACGGACCTGATAGTAAGAAAATTGATTAATTTAAACTTGAATTATTTAATCCATAAAATCGTTTATTTAAATAGTTTATTAATAGGAATTACATAATATAATAAGATTATAACATTACATAATTTCGTATCAAACTTAATTAATCTTTATTAATCTTTTTATTCAGTCTTGAGAATCAAACATGACGACCTTCCTTCATGGACAGAGCCTTTATTTGGCTCGATCGTTTCTCTGATTTGTGGAGTTTTCGTCTCCATTATGGTTTATTTCATCTTTGTTCCGCGGCTCCGGAAAAGCATCCACGGTAAGGAAAAATACCAATTATCAATTTCTTTTATTTTTGGAGACGAAGGGAAAGGTAAAAGGAGTGAAAATGAGGAATAAAATTCGTATGATTGTGGAATGGAACAGGAGATATTAGTAAGGAAAATTTGGGGAAGAAAAGTGGAAACGGCGATGACCTCCTCGTATTTGTGATAGGAAATGGAACACCAGGTTTGAAATCACATCCTATTTAAATATTCTTTGTTTTATTTTTGTTTGTTTTTTTCCCTCAAAGCCCCTCCGGATTGTTTCTACAAATTTGTTTTGAACCGCGTTTGATCCGTTTTTTACCCTTTGTTCTCCATTTGTTTGTTTTAATGTTTACATCCAAGTTTGATATTTATTTACAAATTTTGAGTCAATGACGCTTTGAATTGATGACGAGGTCTTCATATGCAATAAAAGTACTCTCGTAATTAGAAAGGACCTTGACTTTCTTCGTCTTGTTAAATGCATTGAATGTGTTGTTGTTGTTTATATTTGCTCACTTCCTTGTCTGGATGGAATAACAATGTTGAGTATATTTAAATTGATTGATCAAAATGTTTTTTAGGATCGAGCCAAGAACAGACTCCCATGAGTGGATCACTTATTGCGGAAAAATCCAATGGTGGTGGTTTATTGGCCAATGGCTATAACTCGAATGGATACACCAAGTCGAACCTTGAATTTGTGGGCGAACCGAATCATAATGTCGTTGAGGATAAAAAATTGGAAATTGTTCCAATGGAAGGTTTAACTCCGAACGGAAGCGGCGTTCCTCTCATCAAAGGCAGGAATCATTCCGACCCAGAAGCTCCACCTCACAATCTTCAAGAATCTCCGTTGTCACCTTCACAAGCCGACGATGAAGATAAAAATGGAGTTGGGAAATTATTCTCATTTCTCCAAATTATGACCGCTGCTTTTGGTTCCTTCGCTCATGGAGGAAATGATGTGAGGTAAATTGAACAACAAAAATGGAATTAAAAAAGCAATTAATAGTAAAATTCTAAAACTCGTCAAGTATTATATTTATCCTTTTAATTATAATTTAATGAGAATAAGAATACTTATAATTAAAATAATGATTGGGTTTATTCAGCAATGCCATTGGACCTTTGATCGCTTTGTGGATGGTTTTCCAAAAGGGAGAAATTGAAGATAAATCCTCGACTCCTATTTATCTCTTGGTGTACGGCGGTGTTGGAATTTCTCTCGGTTTGTGGATTTGGGGTAGAAGAGTAATTAAAACGATGGGCGAAGATCTCACTAAAATAACTCCATCAAGGTAAAATTACAAGCCTACAAAATTAACTTTAATTTAAATATTAAATGAATTTATTTAATTAAAATATTAAATGAATTTATTTAATTTAAATATTAAATGAATTTATTTAATTTAAATATTAAATGAATTTATTTAATTAAAATATTTTTAAATTTCCAGCGGATTTACTATCGAGATTGGAGCAGCAATGACTGTCCTGGTGGCATCGAAAATCGGGATTCCAATCAGCACAACTCATTGTAAAGTTGGATCAGTTGTGTCAGTGGGTTGGATTCGATCAAGCGGAGGAACCGGCGTGGATTGGAAATTGTTCCGAAATATCATTTTCGCATGGGTCGTGACGGTTCCTGTCTCTGGTGGGCTTTCGGCTCTTCTCATGTGGATTCTCAAATCATTCGCTCTTTAACAATTGAAATCCTCAAGCTGAAAAAACTTACTAAATAGAAATATCGAGAGGTTGACGAAGTCTGAATATTTAAATACGTCCCCTTACTATACCTTAAAATTATTATGATAATTATTCTCTCTCTATACATTTTGAACTCCATTGTTATTTGTAATTTTATTTAATATCAACTCGTGTTGAATATTGTAGAAAAATTGATAAAAGGTCAAAATGTCTAAACTACGTAGTATTTGCATTATAAAATATATTTGTAGGCATATATTTACTAATATCTTACTTGAATACCATTTCTATATTAATATATAATTATCATATGCTTAATATATAATTATCATATGCTTAATATGATACACAATTATATACACGTTAATTAAACATTTTTTATTATACAGATTATGATACTAAATAACTGTTTTTAATGCTACTAATTAATTTGGATACCCATTTTTATTATCAGAATACCTTTTACGTAGTGAGTAACTCCTTTTGAGTTTGGGCTTTTTGGTCGGATTTTAAAGAGAAATTTTAAAATTGTTGTTGTTTTTCGACTCACAGAGTTTAAATAATATTTATGTATTATAATAGAAATTATATATTTATATATAAATAATTCATCTCAATGTTTTAAAAATGTTGTTTTGTCCAAATATAATAAAAATATTGAATAGAAAAAATTTAATTGGTTAAAAAAAGTTTCAATTGAGTTGAAATAAGCGAGGCAAAATAATTATTCTTTTGTATTCACATATTATTATTATATAAAAAAACTCATATTCTACTTGATAAATAAATAAAATATGCATTACTGCATTCACAATTATTCTTGAAATCTCTGCCTGAAAAAATAAATCATTTTTTATAAATTAAAACTTTATAGATTTAACATCCTCAATCACTTGCATAATTTTATAACTAAATCTCAATTGCATACTAGCTTTAACATGCACATTAAATTACATTTGTAATCATAATTAATTTGTTTAACTCATGCTACCCGAACATTTAGATATTCAGTGAATTAACAATCAGCATAAAATCATTTTTTCGACTAGTTGTAAGTTAAAGATAAATATGAATCAATTGATAAAATAAAATATTTCACTCCGAGCCAAGTATTATGTTTTAGTCTATTTGAACATGGTTGACTTTCTCATAATGTAGTCATTGTAGTACATAATGAATGTTTGAGCGGAGCGGAGGAGGATGATGGGAGGGGGGGAGGAGGAGAGGAGGGTCGGGAGGAGAACCGGAGCTTTTCATTCATCTTCATGGTAGTGTTGGGATGGAGCGGAGCGTCGGGTCCTCACCTCGCCCTTCACGGGATGAAGGGAAGAAGAAGGGAAAAGAACGGTCAAAGTCTCGACCGCCTGACCCAGACAAACCAAGGAGGTCGAGGCTTATGGGCAATGCCTCAAACTCCCTCATGTCAATCCCCAACGCCCTGAAGCTCTCCATGCTCAACAGCGGCTTCATCTCCATAAGTAAAGTACCATTTTGATCTTCGTTACTTTAAAACTACTAAATAACTATCAAATCGTTATTAAATATTTTAACCGTTTAGAAAATAGATAAATTATTTAAAAGCTCAATATTTATTCAATTTTCAATAGCTAGTTGTATCGCTCTTGGATTACTTTCTGTATAATATTTAATTTATAAAGTTGATTATGTGGAGAATTCATCTTGTCTTTGTTCCAGAAGAAGAAGACGGTAAAGTTCTCTCATCTCTCCAGAAGAAGCCGGTGACCAAAGAGAATTTCCTCAAGCTCTGCGAAGAACGGAGAAAATTCCCCATCCTGTACAAAGTGGAGTTCGAGGTGAGTTTACATTTTTAATTGGGGAAGAGAGGAGATTTGGGGAATTAAAAAAATGAGGAGAGTCGGCCGTTGGAAGGAGCCAAAGACTTGCCAAAAATCTATTTAAAGAATTCTGCAAGGCCAATTCGCGAAGATTCTCCTCCGCCCCAATTATAACATTCCAATCCCAACGGAGCCTTTTTCTCCTCATTTCCCCACTACACGGATTTCCACTCTTGCCACGAAGCCTTAAGATCATTTACATCAATTCCTCTTCTACTTCTGTTTATTACAATAATAAACCATCTTTGAACTTTGATGTCTTCATATGTCTGTTATGTAAACCAAGCCCTAATGGAACAACTCAACTTATTTTTTCGTGGAGAAATGATAGGCCAAAAGATGGGAAACGGATGGGCCAAAATACCCCCAATTTTCCCAATCGATTTTCATTATTTCTTTTATGAGAGTGATTTCAATTGTCATTCTGGTCTTGTTTGTCTTCAGATAGCCTGTAAGAATGAAGGTCACTCCTCACGCCACGCCATGAAGCCCTCGAATAAAGACAAGAATCAAAACTTACGCTCCATTCCATGTAATGTTGGACATAAAATTTTAACCGCTCTTTACACGATTCCTTTTCACTTAAATTCTCGCCCACTTAAGTTTTTTTCTTATTATTTATTTTACCTCTTTTTTCTTCCTTTAGATGATTACAACAGAGTAGTTTTAGAGCCATTGAAGGATTTTCCTGGAGATTATGTCAACGCCTCTTATGTCGATGTAAGTCAATTTTGTATCATTATAATTAAATTAGCGTGTTTTTATATAACTGGATAAAAATGAGAAAAGTAATTACATATTTAATGGAGCCATTATATATGGTATTTATTAATAGCATTTTAATGCGAATTTTCTTATATGAGGACTGTAAACATTTTACTTAAGAATTTGTGTCTAAAATTGTGGGGAGTTTATTTAGGGCAAACTGAGGTCAAATTGCGTTATAAAAAGTATGTAGAGATATTTTGAAGTAAAGAGGAAATGTTGTCCTTTGCAATAGAAAAAAGATTTGACGAGGAAGGAACATTAAAGGAAGCTGCGAGGGAGCCCATTAAACCCTTAATTAATTACCTTTTTATTCCTCTCGGGTTTTTATAGAGTCTTCTCAAGCCAAATGCGTACATCGTGTCACAAGGGCCAACGGAGAATACGATAAGTGATTTCTGGCGGATGGTCTGGTCCAAGAACGTGACTGTCATCATTATGCTCACCAAAACATTCGATTTTATCAAGGTTCTTTTATTCACATTATTTTTCCATCACCATTATCTCAATGCTCTTTATTTTACATTAATTCACATAAGAAATGGAACAGAATTAAATGAAAGTATTAATAACGAATTAAAGTACCTCTATAATAAATTCTGTACTATTTGCATGCAATACTTCAACATCTTTAAATTCTTTTAGAAATAAGCCCGTTCAATAAATTTAAGATGCATTTAAATATTCCTAAGATTTTAAATTATTCAAAGTTTTTCGAAGAATCGCGAATTGCGTTTTAAATGATTGAATAAATGAATAAATGTAATTTATTTTAAAAAGGTGATGTGTGAGCAATATTGGCCAGTTGAGAATAAAAGCGTTTCATGGGGAGGGTTGGAAATCTCCGTCGTTTCTGAACTCAAACTCTCCAATTTCACTATGAGGAAGATGAAAATGATACCTGAGTCAGATCCAGTAATTTTTTTAGATTTCTTTCAATTATTAACCTTCGTTAAATTCATCTGTCTAACAGATGAATTTAACGAAGGTTAATAATTGATTGAAATAATGGATGAAAATAAAAAAATTCATTATCTAATAATACTAATCAATTATAAAGCAATATTAGAATTATTGAATGGATGTATTATTGTGTATAGGAGAGTGAAGGAAGAGAAGTGATACAATTTCACTATGTGGAATGGCCATGTCATTCTGGCCCATTTGCGACGGCTCTTCTTGACTTTAGAAGGAGAATTCGACAAGTTTTACAAGAACAGCCAAAGTTTGCAGAAGGACAAACCTTGGTTCATTGCAAGTGAGATCAAATTCCAAATGAGAAAAAGTTCCTAGAAATGTTAAGTAAACAATTTGAGTTTATTGGGGCTTCTTGTTTGAAAGTGATGGGGGCGGAAGATCTGGCGTTTACTTGGAAGTTGACGCAAATTTGGAACTTCTTGAAGAAGACGGACTCATTGACATTTTTGGCTATTTGAAGAAATTGAGGAATGCGAGGAAAGGACTTGTCGAGTCACTTGTAATTTTTTATTAAATGCTTTCGGTTACGTGCAACTTAACTAGCACAAAGATTTAATGTATGTCTTTAATTGGATTATTAAGGAGCAAGTGAAATTCGTTTATGATGTTCTTGAAGAATACGTAATTTGCCAAAGAACTTGGTTTCCCGTATCAGAACTTTCCCAACGACTCAAGCACAAGTCAACGAAAGACCCACAGACAAAGATGAACGAATATCAAAGAGAATTTCTCGTAAGCTGTCCATGAAGAAATATTGCCTTAATACTCGTTTTTATATATTTAAAATAATTACACTATAATTGAGACTTTCATATTTATTTAATGCTTATAAATTAATGTATGGAAAAGGGCCAACTTTAATTGATCTTTTAGTTGTAAATGAACAATTATAAAATTTAAATCATTATAAAATTAATTATTTGACTTTTTTGTGTTTCAGTTAATTTGCAAGCAAACTCCCAAGTTTTCAATTGGCGACTGTGCTGGTGGCCATCGTGGCGACAACAGAGAAAAGAACCGAGACGTCCTCGTCATTCCTCGTAAAGAATTCATTTTTTGAAAGAGTTCATTCATTGAAATTTATTATTTATTCTTTCAGCTGACAACTTCCGCCCATATTTGACATCCTTCCAAGGGAATACTTTCACTGATTACATCAACGCCGTTTTTGTCGACGTGAGTCATCCACTCATTCACAGAATCTATTACTTAATTTGCTCATGAACTTCATGTATTAATACTTTCAAAGTAATTTATTAAAAGACTTTGAGTTCTTTGTATTAGGGTTATCGCCAATCGAGGGGATATATTGTAACAGAATGGCCTTTACCTGAAACCATTTCCTACCTATGGTCCCTTGTTTATGATTATGATGCAAGTGCCGTTGTTGTCCTTGCTAATCCTGACCCTTCCACACATTATCCACAATTTTGGCCTGAAACAAGTCGATCAAAAAAATACGGCCCGGTATTTACAATTGATCACCTTTCCCATAATTACTACACGAACATCAAGAGCTGGATATTCAGAATTAACAAAAAGGTAAAAATTAATTTAATATCCAATTAATTAAATTCAAATATATAAAAGATTTTTTGATGGAAAGAGATAGATTGGTTTTATATTTGTCCTTAATGCTTAGATTGTAAGTTTGACTGAATTGATGGCCGGAGTGAAAGCTGAGCCAAAGACATGCCAACTTTTCCAACTCACTTGTTGGCCGATGGATCATAAAGTGCCAAATTCGACCAACTCCCTTGTTGAACTCATGAATATGGTTGAACGATGGAGACAGCGTACCGGATATGGCCCTGTCCTTGTGGTTGCTCCGTAAGACAAAATATATTACAATATTTTTAATATTTTTCAAACTACTTATAACAATAAAGTTTTAATTACAAACAGTAATATCAATAACATAAATGGAAACAAAAAGATTAAGTGTTCGATTCTCCTTCAAATATTGGGGCAATAATGAACAATTTTACCCGCCATCTGCTGGCGTTATTTTGCTAGCGATAATTTTCAAAAAATATCGCGAAAGGTGGAGAAAAAGATCTTTCTTTATTGCCCCAAAATCGATAATAAAATAATAATTTATATGATTAAAAATGACCAAAATTTAATTTTATTAAATGTTAAAACAATTAAATGATTCGTAAAGGGATGGCCGGAGTCGGTGTGGAGTTTACTGTGCTGCGAATGCTTGCATTGAGCAAGTAATTCAATACGGAGAAGTTGACGTTTTCACTGCAGTAAAAACAGTGAGAAGACATCGTCCTCAAATGATTGAAAACATGGTAAAATAATTTAATTATCCATTAAAACTTGAGGCAAGTTCGTCATTATTAATTAATTGTGTTTTAATAGACGGAGTATAAATATTGCTACGATGTTGTTCTCCATTACGTCCTTTATTACCTGAACAAAGAGACGGAAGATAATCGGAATTCTCCTTCCTAATTTTCCGTTCTCTCTTGAGCGGATTTGCTGGCGAGTCCGCCTTGATGTTTACTTTTATTTAAATGTATTTAAATGAAATCCAATTACTTGATTCCTCTAAGCCCATAATTAATGTAATTTATATCTTAATTAATTATAAAACAACACAACGATGAAAAACTCTCCAAACTTGCTTTCATTCAATTGTATTTTCTCTACCTAATATTTCTCTACTTTCTCCCACTCGTTACAATTCCCACTTATAACGTACGCTTGCATCACAAATAACGTGCTCTTTGTTGATTTAATTAGATTTGATTTAAGTGTTTGAAAATAAGGACAAAACTTCCTAAATTAAATACAAATCATAAGTTGTTCAATTTACATTTTACAAAGTACGTGGTTTTTCGACGGCCAGCCGTCTTGGCTTTCATTTAAATCTCAAATGATACTTTACACGTTCAATTCGTTCACTCTCCAAATTATTCTCAGAAGATGAATAAAAATGATATTTTAAAAATCAATTCATTTCGATTTATTCAAATCCCCATTAAATTATTTCAATCATTTATGTTTAATATCAGTCGAGGATTGAGTACATATTTTAATTATTCAATATAAATGTAATGAAATTAACGTGTTCATTTTTCTCCATCTCCACTTTCTTCTTCGTAGCTTTCTTCTTCCTCCGATTCTTCAAATTCCTCACTGAGATCAATTGTTCCTTGGTCAATATACGAAGAATTATTGTTCCGCATCCTCGCAGGTTGAGCATCATAGTCCTCAAACCCCGAAGGGTCAACATGCAAAGCCCGGCCAAGGTTTGGATCCAAAAGGTATAATTTCTCATCAGGGACCATGACCAAATCCGGGTGATGTTCCTTCATAAGTCTCTGGGCTGCTTTCATGTAAATCGTCATGTGAAATACTTTTCTAATCCAATGCCGACTCATATGGTTCAACAATTCGTTCCTAATTAAAAGTCTTAAATCGCAACTGGCTGCGACTTCTCCAAATAAATCCCTCCCGGGTTCCCAGAAAAACTCTGCGTCCGGACGCGGATCTTCATTTAAAAGCTTCACCGAGCGGCTGTTAATCGGCGGAGGTGTTTTGAGACAAGCTTTTAAAATCTCTTCAAATCCAGCACGGCAAATTGTAATTGCCAAAATCGACTCTTGTCCGTCTTTCTTCCCCCAGTCTGATGCGTACATGGCAGCTACGAAGGAAGTTCGCATTTCCCATGTTTTCCCAACTTTGAAATTGTTGTTCTTGAGGAAAAATGGCTGGAAGGCGTGAGCGAAATATGCAACGTTTGAACGGCATAAGACATACAATACAATATTTTCTCTTGTTTGAGCTGCCATGATGTTATTTCCATACTCCGGTCTAGAAAATAAATTAAAATAAATTTTAGTAATAATTGCTAAACTATATTCAAAGTTGATAAATAAAAATGGTATTTAAGTAAATAAAATAATATATTTACCTTTCGACCATCGTTTCTTCATAAGGAGCGAATAAAAATGGCCAAGTCATTTTCTCTCTCTTTCTCGGAAGCAACTAAACTGGTGAAAGAAGTTGGTTGAGGAATATAAAGGAAATTTCCTTCCTCTTTATCTTGATGGGAGTTTATTGAGCTGGTGAGGAAGTTGAGCATGTTGGTGATGGGAGATTCGATCAATGCGGAAATCTCCTAACACACCTTCAACAAGGTTAACCAACGGGCATGGAATGTTCTCATGCTATACAATTTTTAGCATTTGCCAAACCTCTCAACTTTACCTGTAATTCTGCAATGGTCACAATTACATTTTGGGCAATCAATAATATTCTACGGAGAAAACTTCCGCGTGGAAATGAATTTGACCTGACGTGAGCATTTCCTCAATCATGAGCTTTATATCAATAGGAGAAATCAGTGGAATATGCAAGCTTGACGCAGGTGTTTTCTTTAAGCCGCTTATTTAACTCGTTAGCTAATAATAAACTTCAATTGAATGAGGGAATTCGCAATATCAATAAATTCTTATATTCTACTTTTATATGATTTCTATATGAATGAGATGAGAAGAAAGGAAATTGCCAGTTCTTACAAACTCCGTTTTTATTTCCTCCAATTCAAGTACACCACCAACTTCCTACTATTTATATTTATGCCACATGTGATAAAAAAAAGTTTAAAACAATAGCTTTTTACACGTTATAAATAAATAATTACTTCATCAGTAAAATTCATATAAATAAATAGTTCTTTGAATTTAATGTAAATTGAAGTTAATTAAATCATGTATTTTAATATTAGTTAAAAATTGCTTTCCTATTCGTCTAAAAACTAATGAGTAAACTAAAATTAAAATATATTTAATTACTTCTACCAACTACCATTTAAATTACATATCTAAATCTCCAGTACCAAATGAATTTAAAAATGTATTCGAGGTACATCGAAAATATAGAAATAAGATTAAAAAATTAATTGCGATCAACGTAACGTATATCATACTCGTAAGTAGGATATTATAAAAAAAGGAACAGCACGCGAATGAGACAAAAATTAATAATTTATGATCAGTTATAAATTAACTCCTCCAAATGTCTAAAGATCTAAAATCGTAATTAAATATTAAATGTTCTTAAAAATTCGAATACAGAATGTTTCGCAATTTCACGGAAGATTCAGTTTACGATCATTCAATCCTTTTATCGATTATTGTTTACGATTGTGATTCAACAGCGCCGGACCCCTCGACGTCGAAGCTGTTGGAATCGTACCAGAACCTGAAAATAAAATAAGAGTAAATAATCTCCAAGATATCTTTTAAAAATAACCTTAATTAAAAAAAATTTAAAAAAATACCATGAGCTGCCGGAGCATCATTCATTCGCATCCTTTGACCCATCATATTCATGAGATTCGAATTAAACAAGTTCATAAAAGGATTATTTTGAAGATTTGGATTCGGAGCAGGAGTCTGCGGGAAATAATCATTGTTGTACCCCTTCGAGAAAAGTGAATTAAGACGCTCTTGGATTTGAACGATTTGTTGTGTGTAACTCGCTCGGATCTCAGGGAGGATTCTTGGATTCGCAGCTGCAAGGTTGAGAGTTTTGAGGGTCGTAATGTCACGTTTTGCGTGTTGGGCGTAGACATTAAGGAGATTGAAATCCATGTTAATTCCACGTTGGACATGAATGCTGAGAAGAGTTTGCCGAATGTTTGCGAGCTCATAATCAGTCGTTTGTTGGATTTGTGCATTGGCGAACGTGAGAGGTCGATTCTTCTCTGATTCGTAATCATCCCAAGCTGCTTTCCTCTCTTCCTCTGTCAATTCCTCTTCCTCTTTATTCGCAAGTAGAGTGTCATGTTCAATATAATTATCAATCCACTTCTTCTGGTTGGTGATTAAATCAGCAAGTAAATGATCCTGAAAAATTAAATAAATAAATAATACCATATTTAGATTAAATATAATATAAGACTGTTTAATTATTTAATTTAGAACAATTTTTATTCATTTATTTACCGCTGGAAGAGCCATTGTTGCATCGTTCTTTTCTTCGGGATTATATCTGTACATTTGTGCAATGTCATCGAATTTGAAATGTCGTTCAATTTGCTGTTCATCGACGACTCGACAAGACAATGACAATTTTACAACTTGTCTATTATAAATTTTTTCTTCCATCGTTCCCTGAGCCAAAAGTCTATAAACATAGACGGGCTTTTTCTGTCCAAATCGATAAGCCCTAAACAAACTTTGAAGATCTTGACTTGGATTCCAACTCACATCGAAAAGAATAACTCGATTCGCTCCAACTAAATTGACTCCCATTCCACCTGCTTTTGTTGAAATTAAAAACAGTTTGGCTTTCCGGGCATCTTCATCATTAAAATGTTCCAATTTCTTTTGTCGGTCGTTTGTCTTCACCGACCCGTCAATCCTAAAATATTCAATGTTCTTCCTCCACCTGGAGAAATAAATCGTTTCATCCTCGTTCACATCAGCTTCTCCAGTTTTAAACTTCTCTTCAATATCATTCAAAAATGACTCAATCAGATCAAGTGAAGTTAGGTATTGCGAAAAGACCAAGACTTTGTCTCCGATGCTTTCACAAATTTTGAGTATTTCCATTAGCACGATCAATTTACCGCTCAATTCAATCTTCTGAATTTCCTCATCCGATTCAAAAAACGAACTCCACCATTTTCCTCCATAGTTCTTAATTTCCGCCGGAGGTGTTGGACTTTTCTCGCGATTTCCTCTCGTACGATGCCTCTTATTTACAGTGACGACTTTCATTTCATCATCAGAACCTGAGAGTTCAATTGGAGTTTCTTCAGCCTCTGACTCGTCATCACAAATGAAATCGTTAATTGAGTCGTCACTCTCTGCCCCTTCCTCAACTTCCTTCTGGTACGAGAGGAGCAGCGGGTGAGTGAGGACTTTTTGAAGGGTTTGATAATCCCGGAAGAAACTTCCTTTTTTCTTCATTCGCTCGGCAATTTCTTCAAGACTCTCAACTTTAGCGATTTCTCTCAAATAATACTCGTATAGTTTCACCTATAAAAAACCATTCGTTAAAAAAATAACTTTTAATTGATCTACAATAATTATATTCTATTCCATTTGAGAAGATTATTGAGAATTGAATCATGTTACTTGACAAGTCATTAGAAATTCAAATAAACCGATA
>JAQGBZ010000219.1:0-107568 GCA_034687125.1 Neelides folsomi | reverse complement strand
GTGGTGACCAGGTGCACCATCAAGTTGAAACCAAAGTTTATGAATGTCGAAAGCTGAGTAGAGAACCGGAAGAACTTTTTCTTCCACCATTTTGAGGAATGATTCACCATTCACAGTCCCCTCGAAAAAAAACGGACCAATGATCCCAAGTGTGGAAACTCCAGCAAGGACGGAAATGGAGTTTGATTTCATCTTTCGTTCTCTTAAGACGTGGGGGTTTTCAACACTCCAGTATGTCTAAAAATGAGCAAATTGCAAAAAGGCAGGAAAGAGAAAGGAGATGGAGAAAGGTGAGGGCAAGTTTCAAGTCACCAAGCACAATTTTTTAACTCACCTCATTATGGCGATTCACTGTGCCGCTAAGATTGAAAATAGCTTCGTCGAACCAAGCGATATCATCAATGAAATCTGGACTTGCATCCAGCTGAAGAAGAAATCTCTCGGAGAACTGGAGCCTCTTTTCTTTATCTGATTCCAACAACTCTTGAACGTAAGTCGGCCGGAAAGGTTTAAACGAAAGTTCTTTCAGCATTCTCCAAAGACTAGTGTGTGGGATGTTCAACTGTTGCGACAATCGTCTCGATGACATTGGTTCCAAAGGTAAAGCTTCGACAAATTCCCTCACTGTCGTTAAATTTTCCCTTGTCCTAATTGTTCTCACTCGTTGAATTTTCGATTTCTGAACAATGCCATTTGAGCGAAACTTGAGAACAATTCTCCTTATTGTCGGGCATGAAGGAGCCGGTGTTTCAAATGTCCATCTTCTTTGGACTTCACGGGCATTTGAAGTTCTGGCAAATTCCTCCACCACAAACACTTTCTCTTGAATTGATAAACGACGAACCATTTCCATTTTAAAGTGGAAAGTTCAACAAGAAAAAGCAAAAAGAGAAAATTTCGAACCAGCGGATGGAATCTTC
The DNA here is from genome assembly GCA_034687125.1 of Neelides folsomi. Lineage (NCBI taxonomy): Eukaryota > Metazoa > Arthropoda > Collembola > Neelipleona > Neelidae > Neelides > Neelides folsomi. Next base: position 106,648 of record JAQGBZ010000219.1, on the reverse strand, counting down.
AACCGTTTCTTTTGGCTTCAATCATCGCACCCGACAGTTTGCTATAAACTATTTTATTCTATTCCCCATCATATGCATATTACTAAAAAATCATCCGTTAAACAGTTAAAGAGATATTTACAATTGCGAAGGGAAACATCTAGCTGAAACACCCGTTATAACCCGATATAAACCTAACATTAGCTTTTATATATAAAAATCATTAAAAATCACTTAAAATTCTCTTCTTCAGAAGACAAGGAGGATAAAATGGATAAAATAGCAGAGAAGTAATTTTCCACTCTTCAACTCCAATTTCCACACCCCTTCCCCCGGTGTGTCATTTCACTTCATTGGATTCGATGAGGGTAACTGAGAGAAGGGCAGGTTCAAAATGTTCTTTTGCTCTTCGACATGTGGGCTATTGAAAAAAATCCTTTATTCCGCCTTCACACATGACGCGATTGAATTAAAGTTTCAACTTCAACTTCAAGGAGTGATATTCAATCCGATGTGAGACGATTGGAGTCGTGAGGAAAAGGTCCAAACTCCATTCCTCAAAATACACTTCAAAAGCAATGTTTAGAGAGAGAATTTACGCTTACGAGTCACCCACTCCACTTAAATCCAAAGTTCCACACCGGTCAAGCCCAATAATGACACTTGAACTCTCAAGAACTGTAAGAGGAAAAGAAGTCAAAAAATCTCAGGGATAATAAAAAAGACCAACTATTGATGTTCACTTGCAAAAAAATCCCAGTAAAAAGTGAAGGAGAAAATTCGATATTTTCCCGCAACTTTTCTTTTCTCTTTCTAATTCCGCCCTCATTTATTTCCACGGCCAAATCTCTCCCTTCCCACCTTATCTCTCAAGAGGAGGAGAAATGCGAACTTGTTAAGCTGAGCGATGAGTGACGTGAGTTTTGTTTTATCGGGACTTGGCTCCGGTCCAACTCTCCGTCCAAACTGAGGAAGAATGGAGTCGAGATGGACCTCCAATCAGGACTGATGCCACAAATGCCTCTGCTACTCTTACTGTGTCAATGTGGCAGCGACAAGAAGAGAACGAGAGAGAGAGAAGTGATATAATTATGATGTCATAGGGACTCCTCCTTGCCATCTCACTTGCTCCCAGACGAACGAGTCCTTTTACAGCCGTAACCTACATACGCTCTTTTCCCTCGGTCCCAGATGATGATGATCATCATCAGCCTGACGACATGCAGCTCCTTGTGCATAACCTACAACCAGGCCGAGAGCAATTCATTACCATTCCATCCCATACTTATTACCACTGTGCTCCCTCCCAAATTGAATGAACATTTCACACTTCTCATCTGCATCTCCACCTCCACATCTTCCAATCCGAAAAATCTCCCTGTCAGGAGGAATATGGAGAGAGAGAAGATGGATTTCAATCTCCTTGACTGACACCTCACTGGGTTCAAACTCCCTCAAAGTCACTCGACTCAAAAATGAGATACGAATATTCTTTCAACATCTTTCAACTGTAGCCATTACCTTCTTGAAAAGCGATCTGCCCCCTTTGAAAAATAATACGAAGAGCTCGTAATTCAAAATAAATAAAAGCCTGAAGACATCAAGAATTGAATCAAAATTTAAATACAGAGCCACCTTTAAATATCCCTTATTTAAATTTACATATTCCAAAGAACTACTAAAACCTGAGAGACGAAGAAATAAGATAGGATTAGCCTTTAGCGGAATTTCGCATAATTTCTCCCTATCAGTCTGAATGGTAGAGAAAGAGAAGTTTGCGGAGGTTGGTTCCTTATCACTATTTTATTAGCCTCCTATTCTGCATAATCCTCATTCAAGTATGAGCCGTACTCTTAATCCTTCAATCCAGAATAAAGAGCAAACTGTAGATGAAAACCTTGTTTAATAAGACAACTCCTAGAAACTCCTTTTCTACTCATTATATTCAATGTTGATGCTGATTGAGCATACTATTCATCATTTAATCCGCAGCCAATTCAAAATAACACACATTTGTTGGCACAAATAAACAATGATTACAAAACACACAATGCCAATAATGCACTACTCATTATCAGAGGATACTTCCATTAAATTAACGATGTGGTTGGTGAGATAGGTGAAACTCATTAGCAATCATCTCCCAAAGTCCAATCATTCCGAATTACCCGCAACCCAATGAAAGGCTATTGAAAATGGAACTGAAGCCTGTGAAGTAACATTTGTCTTGAACCCTCTGAAATTGAGGCCGAATGTCAGGAGCGATGAAAGGGAAATAAATGCCAAAATTCCAACACATTCTACTGTAAAACAAAGGTCTGTGGAGGAAAGAGAAAATCTCATTGTACACACTTTCCAGGACTCACCAAACTTGACTCTGCAAATTTAATTTCCGTACAAAATTCACCTGTCGCTCACAGAAGATTCAAAATCAATTTTCTTTTCCCTCAATCTCCATTGTCCTCCTTTTCCTCCTTTGTTTGCATTTTACCAATAGAATATCAAAGACCGTAGTAAAACAGTTTCGTTTCCTTTATATCGTATCAACCATGCGGGATCAAAATCTTTAAACTTGTTTGCATTATTTTACAAAATAATGAAAATGGCATATATGGTAGATATTGTTTTTCACCCAATCGGAGTAAGCAAGTAATCGGTAGATGGGTTTGAGGGTAAGTATAAAACATAATCGCATTAGTTGTCAATTAAACGGGATTAAAGGATGCAAAGTCCGGAGGCGGGCACAATGCCCGACTGACTCATTCTCTCTACTAGAAGGGTGAGATAAGAGGAAATCGCAGTTACCCGAGTCGTGTTGTGCGTGATCAGGAGCTCTTCCCATGACAGACGTTCGTTTCGACGGCATCGGTAATGAAGGCTTTGGTCGACTCTGCATTGCAGCCAGAGCCTGCTGCACCGCTTCCTGACGCACCTCTACAATAAATCAGAAGATCGTATTAATCATCAAAACTCTTCCACAGATCCCATGAATGAAGGAGAAGCACCATGCTCCCCATCTGATTACAATTATTATTACGTGAGATTACCACGACGCCCCACTTGGCTCGCGGGACATCACTCACTCTTTTCCGACTACCGATTATTATCTCCCAGTCGCTTCTCTAACGGCCTCAACTCAAAGATCATTCAGACCTGTTCTCTTCACCACGAGGCAATTCCAGTGCAAACATTGGCCCTACCCTACGACCCACAAGCCTCGCCTTGGCCATACAAACCCTCTCCACGGTTCATGGCAAACAAACGTGGAATCCTCCAGCCGCAAACAATTGGGCCAAACCATTAATTTGAGTTGTAGTCCATTTGCTCTCCTCCATTCCCTTCATATTTGTTGAGGGGAAACGTGAACATTTTAATCTCATCGACGTTTCTCGAAGGAGCGGAAAGGAAAATTGAAAAACGGCCACTGTTTGAAACTCCAGGGGACAACACACACAGTTCATAAATTCATTAAAAGGAACTTCGCCCCAGAGGCTCACCTCGACTGTGAATCAAAGAAGCAACTCATCGTTTCAATATTTCTCATGCCCTCTTTTCATTAGCCAAATTCCACCACAACCGCAACACCCAACTCACACAACTCACCACTAGTGGAAAAAAAACTTTTATGCACGTCAAAGATATTAAAACTACGAAATGCCAAACTGAATATTTGCATTATTAAGTTCATGAATATAAATAATACCACATGATAATACCTAACACATCTATGAATATAAATAATTATGATCCGAATGCAACAATTTATATGCTTGTGATAACTTTAACTCGGCATAGTTCGAGGCAAGAATGATCATGATTATACTACAGCTCAATTTGCAGAGCAATTTGTTAATGTTGAAACTTCAGTGGCATATCATTAAATTGTAAAGCTTTCAAAGGAGCATATTACCAACATGGAAAATATCCCCGTAATTGATACTTATTATTATTAACTCACAGCTTTCTTCTTAATTAATCAAAAAGGCCCTTGCGAAGAGGAATATGAATCCAGCTGTGAATGCACAGCTCGCAATCGATAAATTTTCATGTTCACATGCAGATTGAGTAATAAAGTGTTTTCATTTGCAAATTTCATCCTCACGACCCGACACAAATTTATGGTACTTAATTATTACCATTATCCACCATGCAAAAAAAGATCTTCCGTTTGACCATTTTCTGCTCCTTCTTTTCTGACTCAGCAATCTCTAAATGGTTGATATCAAAACATACGATTTTGTAATATTTAGGTATAGTCGTATAAAACCCTCATCTGCCCAAATTTACTCTTTATGCTCTTGCAAGGATGAGAGAGGATAAATAGAAGGGGCTGAATACAGAATCGATATCTTATTCGATAGAAATGGCCCAATTGATGAATTATGGATTAGCAATAAAATAATTCGAATTCAATGGGGCCTTCAAGGAAACATTTTTCTTCACAAAGGCTGATGAGAAGGGATGAATGGAAAAGGAGTCGCAGTACAGAGAAATGAAATAAAGTGATGATTGATACATATTAAGGCTAGCCGAGTGGAAGTCATGGGATATGACGACTCGTCTCCACTTCAACCCAAATTTATGCCCGGCTCATCCGAGCTGGACGAAATTTGAGAAAGTCAAAAGCAATTCACTCTTAATGTCTTTTAGAAGGTTCCTTCACAAACCTTCCTACAGGAGAATCATAGAAAAAACCTTAGAAAAATCTTCTCTTGGATTCCTTCGACCTCAACTGCCACTCACTTCCACCTCTAAAATTGGCAAGAGAAAATCCCTTTATTCCTATTCAATACCATTCCTCACTTCCGCACATCTGGGAAAGGTCGAGCACGACAATGAAGCGGATGAAGTGGGAAAGTACGTCTTTTCCATCAAAACTCGATTCGATAATAAGGAAAACCTATAGTTCAGGGTAGATTCACTCGATTCATTGAAGAAAAAAGCCTTTCTTACTTTTTAAGGTTAAGCCCTTTGCCTCGGAGATATGATTAGCTAATGCCTCTTAAAAAGTTCCATAATATTTTTAGCAATGTGATATAAATTGGATTTGGGAAGCCTTTAAAGCGGAGAGAGTGCAAAAGTTTTAGCCTCAGGTTTCCTTCCCGAAGATCTCAAATATTTTCCACGTTCAACTCCTTCCAAAAACTTCTCTTTAGATTCTTCCATTTTTCGGTGAGAAAAGTTTTTAATTTTAAAGATTAGGAGAAAAAAATATGATTCCTTTGCCAAACTATTCCTCCTCTCTCATATAAGGCCAAAATCATTGAATGGGAAATTACTCGATAGGATTCCTATTCAAAATATCGTCTACGAATGATTTTTTCAGAAATATATCAGTAACAAGTTTGTCAAATTCTTGAACCGAAATCACAAAAAATTTCTCAACCCCATTATTATAGAGTTGTTATAAAGAGGAAGTTGATGGAGATATGGAGAAATTAATAGAAGGAAGCCATATAACAAAATTTCTTTCAAGAAATGTTATTAAAAGGAATTGTCCTAAAAAGAGTTTAGAAGGTCTCAAAAAAGAGTTTGGAAATATTTCCCTTGTAACTTTTTTATTCTATTTCCTACTTTCAACATAGAAAGGAATTTGTACGGTTCGCTTATTAAGAAACCGATTAAATGATTTTGGCTTCTCAGAAAAGAACTTCACCAACTACCATTTTGAGCCTTGGAGAAGAGAAGTGAGGATAAAGATGGGAAAACTTTCTTCTCTGGATCCAAGTGGAAATCTACTTCAATTTGAGAAAAGCATGATGATCATTCCATTCTCCCTCATGCTTACGAACCCCATCGAATTTGATTCCTAAGCTTCCAAATGAGCTTCTGCTGACTCTTGTAAATTTTGCCAATTTACCGCCAGTAGAAACTCGGGCGAAATCAAAGGGAGTACAAAACTGGGGTACTTAACGTTCGAATAGTGTCAAATACACACTTTGATTCGAAATGGAGAATGTGGAGTATTTGGGAAAGAAAATGCATTAAACCTTGTCAGTAGTAAAAGGGGAAGCGTCTGGTCAAAGTGGTCCCTTGACACTTTTTATTCGTTCGCTCTCTCCCCCTCATAATTTCACAATACACGAAGCAGGGAGTTTATCATTATTTTTTTATCCAAACAACTCGATTCCAGACATTTCTCCTTCCCATTCTCTCATAAAGGAAAAGTAGTGAATCAAAAGAGATAAAACATTGTGTCATCTTGAGATAAAATATATATTATATGAAACAAGGAGATGCCTCGAGTCATTTTTGATTATGAGGATTAATAATTCTTCCTGACTAATATCCAATCGATTTACCATCATAATAAATTGAGCCATTTTTCTTCCAGGCTGAACATAAAATAGTTTCCAGTTTGATTTTGCAATTTTCTAAATAACGATTCAATAATTTAATATTCATAAAGGATCAGAATAAAAAATAACTTGTAAGAAATTGGCTTTGAAAAATTGCATTTAACAAAGACATTCCAAAGTTTATGACAAATACTATTTTTATTTTTTTGACCTCAATAATTAAAATGGGTTGAAAGAAATATCAACTTTGGACATTTCCTAAAAACTTTTGACCATTAAATAAACAACAAAAAAGATGAAATTTGAAAAGAATGTCTCGAGGGATGACATGGGACAGAAAAATCAAAGAAAATTGTAAAACGTACAACTATAAAAATTGGAAAAAATAATGAAAAATATCTCTAAAAGCAAAAAAGAGGATGGGGAATTGAAAATATGGGCTGAGATTGGAAAACACATCTATGAGATGTGAATCTAGAAATAGAAACAATAGAGGTTGATATTGAAGGTGGATGAGAAATGGGAATCGATATTGAAAGCTCTAAGGACAAAGAAATCATACAGCTTATTTATTACTAAAAACTCTTTTCTCTCGGATCGGATGTTCCATTCACTCAAAATTGAGACTACAGTAGATTGAGATGATAAAAATTGACACTAGAATATTCATATTACAGAATAATAATAATAAATAAACTTTGATGGATTGAAAATTTACAATTTATAAAGATCATTTCCATTTCCTTTATTGTTGCGCCAACTCTGAGCGATTTACCTGAGCTGTCTCCAAATAAGTCAGTAGGAGAGAAGGATATTTAGATATCGATTAGAAGATGCTCCACTTAAGCATTTGAATATTTATTAACCCAAATAACGAATATTGGTATACTTCGAACTAAAGTACAATTTGGCCAAAATACCATTTAAAACAATTGATTTACTCCTTATGCATGTCCCTATTCTTTATGCGCTTAAAATCTTAAGTGGGATACAAAAATGTGATTCTTCAATAATCAATATTATTTACACAAGGAAATGGGTCTCGTGCGAATGTTCCGCTCAATTTGGAAAAGAGAATTAAATATTCATTTGAATGTAATAGAATTGTTTAGTTTCACAAGAAAGGACTTCCTATTAGAACAAGTCCCACGTTGAAGAGATAAACCTCCTCATAAATAAAACCCGGGGACTGTTGAGTTGGTTTGGATGATTCGAGAAACCCATGTGTTTTCTAAGGGTCTCCAATGAGTCTCTCTGAGAGTGTCGCGAGGTGAAGATCCTTCAAATCCCCCAAGGTCCCAAAATTCTCTTTCACACTCTCCATGTCTCCCAGAAGAAAAATGCCGTCCGTTGTAAAAGATATGAGTGCGGAAACGGGGGAAGATATCTTGCAGTCTTTTACTCTCAAGATCTTATTATCTATGGCGTGAGCGGTTTGAGCCGCATCCGTCCATTTCCTCACCTAGGACTTAAAACCCATCTGGTCTCGGGGTTTTCTCGAATAAAGTCCTAACCTTCCTTCCTCGCCTTCGTCTTGGTCTCCTCCTCATTTAAGGCCGAGGATCATGAAAAGAGAATGGCGAGATCTCTGGTCCCCTTTGAACTTCCTCTCCAAATAAATAATGCCATTCATTAGGCTCCTTTCCCCGATCTCATCTCATTACTTTCTCCTTTCCCATCCCACGCAATTTTGATCCAATTTTTCCAACTCCTTTGAGAGGACTCCGCAAATGGTAAGCTCTCATGGCAGGCTAATAACTCCTCACATCACACATTCATTACAGTTTCCCCCTTTCAAAAAAAAACTTTTATTCTCCACAACTCTGTTATTAATATACTTACTTAAGGTATATGAACCCTAACAATAAGCTTAAATATAAAAACACTCGGATCAGAGAAAGTGTAAGAGGGGGAGGGAAAAAATAATGAAAAACACGAAGAGTCCGGTGGCACTACCTGAGTGATATCTGCTCTCATTTCTTGTCAACCGACGGTGAGCTCTTCTCTTCGCCCGAGTCGACGGGCTCGCTGATCCCTCGTTAGATTTAGGAGCTATCGAAACAAACAATCATCTGTTATCTTCTTTGCTCTCGTTCATGTCACCACGGAATGCGATTCGAGCCACTACGGCAAAGGGAAAAACAACAAAAGGACTCGCACGGAGAGAATGAGTCCTGAAAGACACGAAAGCTTCGCCTTCACTTCACAAAAGCCATCCATAACCATCATTGCCATTAACTCTACTCGTAGAGGAAAATAAAGAAAGCGAAGAGAGGACGAGACAACTACACTTAAATCCCTTCACCAAACCCCAAACTCCACTTCTTCCATGCAGAGAATCATTTAAAGAAAGTTGTCGAGAGGCGGAGGAAAGGGAAGAAGACGGAAATAATAGCGACGGCAAAGTTTGCGTCCCGCAACTTCACAAAAAAGAATCTCCTTCGTCCATCTAAATTTTTGCAGTTCTCGTCTCAACATACTCCTCCCTAGCCCAACTCTTTTCTCTCATGTATTTCTAATTTTCTAATACCGTTACCATGCTCTGGTCGTCTGGTCCTCCGTTATTATTTTCCTCCAACTTTTCACCGACGACGACTATTTACTCAAGAGGTTCGTTGGAGGAGTCGATAAAGAAACTTTGCTAATCACCAAACCCTTCCAAGCTCAATATCAGTATATTGAATTTACCCCCTCGTCCCTTCAAAACGCAGGGCACTACATAGAACCAAACCAACACAAAGTTTACACACAACACGGCTTGTTGAGAAAATAATTAAGAGATGAGAAATTCATGGGGTGGCGGAAAAGGGGTTCGAGTTAAACGAACAACGCTTACTACAGAGCAATCGACTCCAAAATACTCCAAATGCATCTTCACATCAGATGAATAAGTTAGAGAGGAAAGGGATGGCGTTAGCGGGTAAAGAAGCAAACAACATGCTTTTTAGTCAAAGTGAGAAAAAACTGGCGAAACACTTACCGAGTCCTTGTTTCGGGATGTAGGGAGCGAGGATCCGCGACCTCTTCTTCTCGTACCCCTTCTGAGTAATATCACCTGCAACAATAAATTTCATTAATTGACCCATCAATCCAACACTATTTACTCCATATGTAAATTACACATCCTATTTTATTCCCCACTCTGTTTAAATATTTAAATATTGCATCAAAGAGACTGTCATAATGAAAAGTTATGTTCCACTTCAATCCCTTTTTACATAAATCTCAAGAGGTAGTCTCAATAATATCCTATTGATACCATGAATAAATATGAATGTAATAGATAGGAATTTAAGTCAATGTTTTAAAACAAGAACACGAGTTCATTTCAATCCATTTTCCATTCAATTCTCATATGTTATTTAAACGGCGCTCGAACATTTACTGATACTTGAACCACATTTTATTTTACTTTTAGTTCAAATCGACCGAAAGCTCAATGACTTACATCACTTCCCCACTTATTTATATTCAGAAAAGATCCTCGTATCCAAGTTTTCTATATTCAGGATGCATGGGATGGAAATCTCCCGAGGAATTCTATTTCCCGAAGATGAAATTACTTATTTTAACTGAAATAATAAACTTCGTTGAAGGTGAGGCGGTAGTTAAATGGAAAATTCTTTATAAAATAAAAGATAAAAATGACATTTTCCAACTTTTATGAACACTTTCTCCCACTTTCTCTCTTGTGCCCCTCCACCCAGTTCCGCTTTATGGGATTCCTAATAAATTTGAATGTTTCTCTCACTTTCCCATTCAACATTTAAGATGGCCATTTTTTATTTATGAATTATCGTTAAGAGGACTCTTGAGGAAATTTTGGACTTTGCCAGCAACCGATTCTTTTGAGGACAAGGTCGGAGAGAATCGAATTTTTTATCCGATTTACAAACAATCCATGATATTACTCATATAAAACCAGGAATTGAGGGTGGGCCAAAAGGAAGGGGCTTAATAAAGTGATTCGGTTCAGGCGTGAACCTACTCGTAAATTGAAGGAAGGAGTCAAAAAGAATCCGAACTAAGCTCTCTACTTACTTTTTATGAGTCTTCATATGAGAGTAAATGAGAAATAAGGGAAATGGAAAGGAATTGAACATTTTAAAGAATTTTTCTTTAAGTATTCCCAACCCAGATGGAAATATGATTCAAAACTCAAGCATCTCCCCTCATTAGCTTATAAAAAATCGAGAAAAAATTAATAAAAAAATACATCAAAGGAACCGGAAAAATATAATGAGCTCGAGTCACAAAATATTAAATAAGAAATCAATATAGTTCCCCAAAATTCTATTGAATCCATTGAGGATTCTTGAAAAAGGTAAAATTAAATTGAAGAGACGCGATATGAAAAACTTTGGCATTCATTCATGTCCCGTGAAAAAATATTAACTTTGGGTCTTGGTTTAAAGGAATCCCTCCTAAGCTCCTTTTGGTCTCCTCTGTGCAAATTGTGGAATTTGCCGTGACTCCCGTTCAAAAGAGAAGAGCGAATCGAGAACATAAAAGATCACTAAACTTCTCTTATAACCACCTTGCTCAACCTACAATTGTCTGTATTCAGTATAAGATATCCGAGTCCGTAAATAAAACACGCCTCGGCTTTTGTACAAAAATCTCCCCCATTTAAGATCTATTTTATGAGTTTAAATATCAGGGCTAAACCCTTGTCATCGCGTTCCATTTAAGCTCCAATTTTCCCAACTCCATCCCACACATGATGCAGAAGTTTACAGTACTAAACACGGCACTGCAAGAGTCAAATGCTCGGATTGACTCTCGTCCAAATTTCTAAATGGATCGATCCCCTCGACGGGTAATGAGAAAAGGAGAGTGGAATGTCAAGGAAGAAAAGTTGAATGGCGATTGCCGCCAAGTTATACATAACATACACAACCCACTCCACGTTCATCATCTGTGAACAAATACACACGATCGGGGAGGAAAAGAGCGAGAAGATACGGAATCTCTCGATCTATCTCAGCGGCCACTTCCTCCGCCAAGTCTCACATTTGAACTTGAATTCATTTCTGAATGGAGGGGAAAAACTTCTCCCCATATAATCAAGTTCAATAGAGCTGAAGAACTTCGAAGACTCTTTCCGTAAACATTCTCCCTTCACGTCTCTCAACGAGAGCTTCCCTAAAAAAATAAACAAGGAGCCCTCAAGTGAGCATCTCCCTCTGCATTTAAATCTCAACCTAATGCATAACTGTTCCACAAAAGCAAGCCAAACAATTTCACAATGTTCTTAATATCCTCAGCCTTGTTCGACTACGGCTAGACAATTCTCTTCAACGTTCCAAAAAAACTTCTAGAATGCATTTCTCTCATTGCAGTACAGAAGTGTAATGACATGAGAAAAGGTAACGACAAGAGTAGCTAAATATTTTTTACAAACCATGTCTGTATTTATGTCCCACATGCACATGATCTTCTTTCCCCTTTCCAAAAGATAGAGAAAGATGAATAGAAATTTGGAATTCTCCAATTCCGACAAGTGGAAAGGCTCAATTTCACTCCAAGCATTTTTCTTTTGGCTCATCGGGATTCTTTTTATCCACCTCCAGGTTTGAAAAGAGAGGAGGGAGGGAAAATGGTGATATTTGAGATGTCTTTCGCTATCGCATCCATCCATCCAAGTTATATTGAAGCGAGATGGCATTTCCTCGTCTGGTCACGAAGGACCCTTGGTGGAAACAAAGTGGCCCAGTGCACTTATCGCTCCTCTACTCCTCATCCTCCCGCACTCAACTCAATAAAAGATAAGGGGGGAGGTCGAGACGTTTACTCACCCATACTCACATTCCAAACGGAATCATCTATGCCACTATATGACTACATTCGTCATTCCATAACTCATAAATAACCATGTCAAAAGTCAATTGACATTTTTCCACTCAAAACTCACTTTATATTTTTCTGAAAAGATAAATATATAACATATGTAGAGATGAGAGAAACCGAAATATTTTCAACAAAGAGAAAAGGGTCGAGAAACCTTTCATTGAGCATCACCATCGGGAAACCTTATTTCCACTTCGCATTTCCCAAAAGTCGGGACGAAGACATACATAAATATATTATTACAATACAAGTGCAGGAAGAAGGATACCATTATTTCCATTGTCAGACATGGAATCCTTCTTCGTCTCTGATTTTCAGATTTTCCCAGAGTTACTCAATACAAGCTCGGTCTTTGTGACTGTCTTTGTATACTTAGGATCTGTCCTCAAATAATTTTCATTCATTTGTTATGATATTGAATAAGAGCCAAAGAACATTTTCAAATGTGGAAAGTGAATAGTGCCCTAATTGAATCCTTTCAAGGCAACATTTGAAAAGGATCATAATGGAATTCCTTCCTTTCCCTAATTGCAATTCTCTCTAATAATATGATCCTATCTCTAATACACACTTTATCGTTAAGTTTTGATTTATGGACATGAGGCTCTTTAGTGAATCTACATACCTAGTCCATATTGAACATTCAACCCAGCTACTAATTCATTTATGCACGCCAACAAAATGAGTAAAACACTTGTTAGCCGTATTTCATTTTCGTAACTTATTGAAATTTAACGCACATTATATTTCCAATCTCCGAATAAAAGATTAATGTGGGCACAAATTGCCAAAAACAAAACAATAGAATTAGGGAGTTGCAAACAGGGAAATAAAAATAAATAGGGTTTCTTCATAGGCTGGGCGATTAATCTGTCAAAAAATCAATTGGGATAATCAATTGAAAGTAGAAATACCCAAATATGGTATGAAAACGATGAGCACCACGCTTATCGTTTTCATACCTAACGAGGAGAATGATTTTAATGAGCTAATAACTATTGATCCACAATGGAATAATTTTTCTCTTTAAAGGCTCGCAATTTAAGTGTCAATATTGCAAAGGCCGTTGGAATCATATCAAGTTTAAATAATGAATGGGGGAGCAGAAAATTAAAAAAATTAGAAACAAAGTTTGAAGAAGCGAACGGCAAAAAAGTTTCCCTTGCAAAACTTTTCCTGTCAGTCATCTCAATTTCCTAATCAATTTCATGAAATCGTATCAAAACTTTGTCCTCAAATTAGTTAAAAATTCTTTTAACTAACATTAAGTAAGGCAAATAAAGCACATAATCCAGATCGAATAATCAATCTTTGGAAATCCAAAAGTTACCCGGATTAAAAAACATAAGAAAATATCAATTCCGACAGTATAATAGCTTAAATACATAAAAGTTAAGAAAGTGTTTCTTTATAAAATGTCCTTTATCCTCCGCCCCTGTTTTTATCAATAAAAAAATTAAATTCAAACATGCGTTTCGAGGACATATCAGAAAGTGAAATCAGTAGAAGATGAGTTATGAGTTAAACTTTTGGGTTCTCGTGGCTCATTAAATTCGAGAGTTCATAATAAGATTTCTTAATCGGACCTCATAGACTTTAGTAGATAAACTTAGACACAAAGTGGGCTCAAATCAGATTTCCTTTGCCCATTAATAGTCCCACCATTGTCACCTTTATTAGGAATGAATAAAGGTGGGCCATCGCTCGACCTTACCCGAGTCACGTTCTCCCGTCCCATGCTCTATCTTCGTATCTTCCAATTCTTGCAACCATCTGTATAGCTCTTCTAAGTCGACCCAATTATCACTCACGGCAGCACTGTTTCGCTGCGGAATGGTCGGGACTTGCGAAGGTCCAGGTCCTCCATAGCCAAACCCAGGAGCCGCCCTTGGCGGTAATGACACCGGGTTCGCAGTCCATCGAGGAGACTCGACCAGCCTTGGCTGCGGGTGCAATTTATGAACCGGGAGCTGAGGACCCGCCCCGCTCACCCCGTTCGCCTGACACCCCTTATCTTGGTACATTTTTAAACGCCCAATCTTTCTCTCCCAATAACTCTGTAGTCCCACTCGAGAGATGGCCCATTTACAGGCAGATTCCTAAAGGCTCCCCCCATTGTCCCCTCCAGATCAGATGGTGAGTAATGAGTGTGACTAGGAGCTATTTTGAGCCGTAAGGTAACGTCGTTTCGCCTGACTGGTGTTTATGGTTGTAGTAGCACTGTTGGAAGTAGATGCAACTCTTCACGGCCTCCTCCACTGACTTCAACTTATCCTATTTCGCGCACTCTTTTGTCTTTATGGCTCCTGCTCCTTCACTCGCACCTTCCCTCATCCCTCCCTCGGAATCGAGGCCCAAAAATGAAGAAAAAGCCATCGGCTTTTGTCTTCATTTCATTGCCGCCATCATGGCCAGCCAGCCACCTCGTAACAACAAACACTCACGCACGATGACACACACGGCGAATGCTCATCTACATTCACTGAACAATTCAAATGGAATATAAACTTTAGATTTGCCTAGTTGAAGAAAAGTCGTTGGTTCAACTGGTTCACTCGAGGAAGAAAATGGCGTGTTAAATGTGGAAGATAAAATTGTATATGTACTCCGAAGAGACAGGTTCCAGAAACTCGGGTCGTATTTGCTCACAACTTTCCAACGATAAAAAAAGTCAATTCAAAAAACTTTGTTCAATTTGATGGACAAAAGTTGAGAAGAAGGGTTCGAACACGAGGATGGGACCACCGGTGATGAGAACTTTAAATTATTTATTTAATCATTGATTCTTTCATGAGCTGAGAGGGAAGTGAGATGTCGAGTTGAGCTCCTAATTATTAAATCACGAAACAATTGAGGACTGCACTCCCACACCACCCTTTCCAAGCCTCATTTGAGTGTGAGCTCAAGGTGGAGTGGAAAGAGGCAATGGCTAATACTCCTATCAGGGCCTAAATGATGACACGACTCTCTTTCTCAGTCGGCCAAACCCCACTTGGTATTCTCAACTAATCGCTTCCTATTTAAGCCCCACAATCCTCACTGGACTTAATTGAGTTAATAAAAGGTGGCCGTGGTGTTCGCGAAGGTGGTTCATTTGGAGCCCATTAGCCACCGCGTCACTCTTTGACAACGACGACACTCCTCATATTCCTATTCGAGTTTCTCAAGTCCTATTAAGAAATCCAATCTTCCTCAGGGTGTGATTACTGGAAGAAATTAAAATATAACCTCCATGGCCAAAACTTACACATCAACTGGACTCTCCTCCTCCTTGAGCAAAGACTCTTATCATCATTCCCACCACAACATTCCTTTTAAAAGGAGAAAAAAAAGTAAATTGAACCACTTGTGTGTGTATGAGATCAGAGATGCAATGAAGATAGAATCCCGAGGATCTCAAGAAGCCTCTTTACCTAATATCATAGGTACATTATACGAAACTTTATTCGAGGATAATGAAAGTTTGAAATTCATTCATTCCTAAATATTCTCATCACATCCATCTCATCTAATGGTCACCCAGAGAATCTCGGAGATGCAAACAAGTCTTATACAATGTTTAATCTCTTATCTCTTCAGTCGACCTTTGGAGGATGTAAAGCTGATAGAGGAGGTGATCAAGTGAGAGCAGGGTCCCTCGAGCAATTTACAATGAAACCCATTCGCAAGTCGGGCAGGAAAAACGCCCTTTTGTATTACCAGCAAGGCAGATCCGAGTCCTCCTACTGCACAATTAACTCTCACAGCCTCTTCATATCCCTTCGACTCATTGTCGAAAACAATCTAAGAGTCAAAGGCCATCAACCGTCGTTTCGACTCATTAAAGGAGGAAAGGCAAAAAGGCCGTTTAGCTCAAGCAGGAGTGGGACAGGATCAAATCCAGATTTTCCAACAACAAAATTCCTCTCCTGTGGAGCGAATGTGGAGTGAAGGCCTTTGATCTCTTCATTTCTTTGCCGTATCCAGTGGCCAGGTCGGCCCAGCACTAACATAATTTATTCGATGGAATCATCTCAAATCTCGGCCTCTCACTCAACTTTCCTGGTCCATCCCATTCAAAATGATATAAGAACCAGATAACTAGTCTTTGAATCTCTCAATTACACTCGAGGACCAGACTAATAAGCTCCCCTATACAACTCATCAATTCCTTCTCGGGATTTATTGAATGATGGGAATTATATAACCCACCCCACTCACTTTCCCACAGGTCGAGTCTGCACTAATCCTCCCCTTCTCTACCAAGAACCCTTACAAGGAAACTTGAATTAATAATAATAGCAATACATGCAATTGACGCAATCGTATAAATACACATTACACTTTTCCAATTTATACATCTGTCAGATTCGCATCCTCGCCACTCTCAACACGCAGAGAGTCTCTTTAAAGGAGTTGATACACACACATTTATAAATTCTCATCTCATGACGCCTCCATCCTTCTTTATAACTTTTATTATATCTATCTGAACTTATACATACAAGGATTATAAAAATTCGTGGGACGATAAGAACACATTTTTACTTCATTAAAGGATGACAATTGAAAAGGCAACATATTTATTGAAATATTAGGCCTTATCTAGGAAAATCATCTTTCCATTACATGCCTATAATTATAGAGTTATCTTTCCGTTGCTTCTTTAACAATTTAACAATGTATAATTCCTAAATGCCAATTAAGAGAATTATAAGGAAGATCCAACATGATTCGTCCCCCGTAGGCCCATTCTTATTTGCAACTCACTCTTTACAGGATATCGCAATGTTTTATTTCTGCAAACGAGAAGAATTACAACTTTTTTTCATTATGCTTTAACAATTTAGCAAAAGTTTATTCAGTCCTTCTAATTTCACATGATGAAAAGAATGAGGAAATCAAAATAAGAGCCTGAGACCATAAAAATTAAATTTTAAATTGAGATAGGAAAATGTTCGTTAGGCCAATGAAAGGACGATGAAGAACTGATATTTTGAATAATTGAGGTTAATTATCTTCTCTCCACTTATACCCGATGAACATATATTACAAAGTTGAGGAGAAATTAAAGGCAAAACTTTGGTCCATAAATCCTTAAAAAGGCCTTTCAACTCTTCGTCCACACAATTGGGAATTTTGGAAACTAAATATAAAGGAGAGAAAACAAGGAGGAAGTAAAGGAGGATGAAACCTGAGTTATAGGAGCTAAAGCAACTCTCTCGCCGCCGCTCTCGTTGGAACATATTCAATTCAAGGGTCGTTGGGAAGAAAATATATTTCTGTTTTTCCTCACCCAAGAGTGCAAAGAACCTCTTGCCGAAAACACCAATATACAAATTCGGACTTGAATGGAGTGACAGGGAAAAATGGAGATGTAATGGATCCATAGGGGAAATCAAATAAAAACAATGTGAAGTAGGAAATAATTACACTCTCCCACTTCCCCCAATGATTCCGATAGGAGAAGAGCAAATGCAGGCCCTGCATATTTATAAGCCTCTCCAAACCAGTAAAAACTGAAATTGGAGTCAAAAGAGAATAAACATTCGGGGAGGCCCTTTGCTCCTTCTCTCCACTCACACAAACTAAATACAAGTTAGGATTCAATAAGGGAATGAGAGTATTTACGGCCTCGCCCAAGGAACTCTACATGAATTTAAACCGACCGACTGGTGGAGAACTCCTCCTGAATATTCCTTCATTCCCCACATCCTCCAAAGGACAAAAAACGCTTATTATTTAAACATGTTCTGAGAAACATTCAACTGCAGAATCCCACCTTGGAATAAGAAGCAATTTCATTATTTATAAAATTTATAAATCTCCCATAAAAAGTAGATACAAATATAAAGTAGAACTTTACAAAGGAGGAGATCAATGAGTGTGTATAATTTATTTATATGATTGTCCGAACCCCTCCTGAAGTCATTGATATTAAGTAGATACAAATTGCTTATCCGAAATCAGAAATGAGGACCCCTGGGTTCACCCCGCCACAATTTCAATATTAAACGGCTCATTTCCTTTTTTCCTACCCGACTCCACTCTGCTTGGTATCAAATCATAATAGTAGGCCTTGCTAAAAAAGGTCCCATTAATAAGCCCCCCTTATTACTCCTAACTTGAAAACATTTCTTGTGAGGATTAAGCGAATCGAAAATCAATGGGGAATACGGGGCAAGTCGCCGAGTTCATAGACGTTATTACCGCCGCAACATTTATCTTATCAGCTTCCTCATTTCTCCTTAGTTGAACTCTAAATCTTCTCCAATCCCCTTTCCACTTTATACAGAAAGAAAACAAAGGTCGGTCCGCAAGTCAAAGGAAACCGACAAACGACCCTTAAAATCAAACTTTCCATATGATAGGAGAATAGGGGACATTAAAATAGGGGACCATTTGCTTCTCAAAAAGGAACGGAAGTTTCTAACTCGAAAAAGACATTGGAGGATAATGAGAAGAAGACGGCAAGAGGAAAGACAGAGCCTCTCGAATGCAAATGCTCAAAATATCCCAAGACATTAACCTAAAACTTCAGGTCTGTTTATATTTTTAACTCATCCATCTCCTTCGCTTTACTGCTGAGGCGAAAAACATGAGCCATCCGACTCAAATTAAAAACTCGATAATGGAGACTTCAATTTAGGCTCAACATTAAAAATCTATTAAGCTCTTTTATGCCCCTTCCCTCCCCCCATAACCAACGATTGACAAAGTAGGCTGAACAGAACTGACGATGAGGAGCACTCGAATAAGGCAGGCTTGAAATTGAGAGAACCAAAAGAACCATATTCCATCCGCCCATAAAAAATATACCTGAACATCTCTATCTCATTCATTACAAGACACCCCACATAATGTCACAATGAGAGAAGCTAAGGGATATAAATTAGGAAATGTCACTTGAATGGCCAACAATGATCATCAATCCGGGAATCATGGGGGTTGATTAAATATGGCAATTCCAAACCCTCACTACTACTTTTTATTTTATCACTCCTTTCCATTGAGACGGATTTGCCATCCCATGTTACATGGAATAACACTTTCTCAGTCCATTTGTTCGTGAAACGCTCTTTCCGCTCTCGGCTCATGAAAGGAATTTCGCCCTACTTTACCCCAACCAAT
Source organism: Neelides folsomi (assembly GCA_034687125.1). NCBI lineage: Eukaryota > Metazoa > Arthropoda > Collembola > Neelipleona > Neelidae > Neelides > Neelides folsomi. Next base: position 87,410 of record JAQGBZ010000219.1, on the reverse strand, counting down.
TCTCCTTCCAATCATTCACTTATGACAAAATGAGAGATTAAACGAAACAAAGTAACCCATTAACCACACACATAATCACTTTTAAAAACTTTAACAAGGGGACGTGAAGAGAGATGATTGTTCCGCTACAGTTAAGTTGCCAGAGGAAGTAGCTCGACCGAAGCCGGAGGAACTACTGACTCTTCTCCGGCTCCCGGTCCCCGAACTCCTCTCAGCTCTCTCTCTCTCTGGCTGGCGATCGAAAGGGAGGGCAACTGTCTGGAGATGGAGGGCGACTGGAGCAGAAGGAGAGCCAAGCACATGTTTTCCCTCCTGCTCCAGAACTCCCAACTCCCACGTTGCTCCTCACTTGCCCTGCTACCTCCTCCACCCCACAAAAACTCGGCTCCCTGAGATATGATGGGAAATTCGGTCAACTCAGGCGAACATTAAGTTACAAGAAGGCGGACGAAGCCACTCAGATCCAACATGTGGTTCCTCCGACCTCTGTGGGTTTACAACATCCCTCGACTTACAAACAGATCTAATGACGGCCCGTTGGCCCATTACAACCAGCTCCTATAATATACAATAAGAATGAAGATGAAGAGGCGCAATGAGTCTTCTTCACCTCCCTCCAATTCAAGGAAAATCCCTCTGGCACAGTTCAGGCAAACAGACGTATAAATTTTAAGCTAAACCTGGAAGACTCGAGCCAAGAAGCTACTGAACTCTCAAATTCTCCTTTCGAGATAAAGAAGGCTAAGAATTCATCCTACGCTTCCTACTATTTACGTCCACTTGATGCTCCTATAAACAATTTTTAATACCCCCATTTATTTTTTCATACCTCTGATTGCAAATCAAACTTTTACTTTCCTCCTCAAACAGTCACATCCTGGAGCATAACATGAGATATATATTGAACATTACACAGTCATACATATATGTAAGTGTGGTAAATAACATACGTAATACGTATAAGTAAAGTTACACATTATATTTGTAATCCACATTTGTATATTTAAGCATGAGAATTCACTTTTTACCCAGAGCAAAGGCTTAAAGAATGGTTGAAAAGGAAATTAAAGTCTCTCTGCTCCCCTTTCAGTCAAAACTAACAAATCATGTGAAATTCGAACTTTACTAAATATCCCACTCAACTCCCTCTTCCACACCTTGAGGACGTGAGTTAAGGCGCAGCAGGATGAGTCAAAGCTGAATAAAAGCCATATTGCAAAAATACGCATTTGTAATTGGAAGTATAATAAAAAAAAAGGGAAGTAGAGAGCTCCCGACTCAACTTTCAGATTCATATTGCGATAATGACTCCCTTTGCAATATTGTACGAAGAAAATGAAAGGTTATACATTAAAAGTAAATACTCCCTTGAGAAACTTTAAGATTTTGAAAATGGAAAACAATGCAATCATTTCCGAATAATAAAAATGTCTGTGGAGCTTGGAGTGTAGAGAGAGAGAGGGAGGAGAATGAATGTTGTTTGCAGGGGAATTTCTCACGCTCGATTCGCAAACTCCACCGCGGCCGAACAGGAGGAGCAATTTGAGCGAAAAACACTCCAGAATTATAGGGAGCAATACTGTTAAAGAGGGAAAAGAGCCTTGTGACAAAGAGCCAGAGTGACTGGCGTGGCTCATTTCCTACTTCCGCCTCCATTCAATTCGTGTACGGAGTCAATTAACAATTTAAGGATCAGACTCTGCATTCAAAAACCCACGGAATTGAAAGTGTATTAAACCGACAAGATCATAACTCAATTGGAGACAATGGTCTTTCAATAATGATTCCGCACAATCTCCCCTTTCTTCATGAATTTGTTGAGAGTCCATGTGGCAAACAATTGGAGCCACGAGAGAAAGAAGGAATGCAGGAATTATGCTAATCGAGAGGAATCACGAAACACGGGAGAGGATATCCCGCAAACGAACGCCCTCCAATTGCCTCTTCACGATCACTCCCTTATTACAACCACATTACATACTCAAATGCCTCAAAAGCCTCAAAAGAAAAATAAATTTTCCTCAACATACCATTGCGCAATTTGCCTAATTACCACTGCCAAAGCCTCAATACACCATGGCCAAACCTCCTCCATTCTAAATCCGTCAATCACGAGTTGGCCAGGAATGTCATCACCAGCCATTTGAGACTTTGAGATACAATGAGTTATTAAGATAAAAGGGGAAAAGACATATTGAGATATGTTCTCATATACGAAGGTAATTAATTCCTCCTTGTTTCATTAAGATATTGAGAGTCAATAAGATTGCCGCCATCTTAGCTCATCTTCCTCTTCCTCGATTACTTGAGGCAAAAGGAGATGAGACACTCGAGAAATGATAAACTCATTACTCTGATGAAGAGATAGTAGTATTATTATTAACGATATGATCCTTACTTTTAACTGTAGGACGAGGAAGGGCGAAATTAGGCCCCAATTTTCCCCTACGATATAAAGTGGAATTCTTCCGGTTGAGATACGGTTTTGCAATGACTTTAAAAGGTTTGTTCCTTTTGGAAGATTGCCGCCGTTTGATTTGTCCTTTCCTCACTTGAGCTTCCGTTTCATCCTCAAATAATATTTCTTCCTCATCTTCTTCATCGTACCATCTCTCATCAATTACATCATTTAGTGAAATGACCTCTTCGTCCTCTTTCACTTCTGTTCTTGTTTCTCCATTCACATTTCTCAATAGACCAGAAATTTGGGTGATTCGAAGGCTCTCGGCCAAAGCCAATTCTTCGCATTTCAATCGCGGAAGACGAATCTCCATTGTTTCGAACCTATGACCTCCAATTTGGTCCTTCGGCCGACTCTTGTCAGTATTTTGGTCTTGGAACGAGACGTTTCCTTTCCCTTTCCGTCTCTCCGGAGGAACGAAGATAAGCGGGTCCAAAGGAGGGAATGATATCATCTCTTCCCGCTTCCCTCTCCCCCGAAAGTCATTCATTTGGTAGATGCAAGAAGTTTCCGAAAACACTGACTCATCGTCTTTCACATCTCTCTCATCTTTGGACCCGGACATGAAGAATGGTGGCGGCAGCGGAGGCGGCACTCTTCGAATGCTCTTTTTACGCCTTCCGCTATTTCTAATCACAGATGATCTGACAGGGTAACCACGGCGCTTATTCTGACTCGACCTTCGCAAATTTGTACGTTGAAAGTAGCCCTCTTTGCTCACGCTGAGCACTGGACCTTTTCGTTGACCTTTCCGGCCAAACATTTTAGCCGCAAGTCCTTTGGCCCAACTTGTTCCTAACGAGAACCCCGAGTCTCTCGAAGCTCCAGAAGAAGTGGTCATGGTTGAGCCTGGCTTTTGGTTCCACCAAAAGCTCTTTGGGGATTCTTCAGTCTTAAACGTTGGAGGAGGATTGGGAGGAGATGGAGTGATCGGGCCTTGTGAGTATAAACGGGGATTACTCCCATCACAGCATCCAGTACTTCCGCTCCCCGTCGTTCCAGTTCCTGTTCTCAGGCCAACTTTGTTGTAGCACCCGTTTTCAAGGAGCAATATCTGAGGATCCAATCCGCCTCTGTCGCTAAACTTATCACTCTCACCATCTCCACCACCATCTTTACTCTTCCCCGACTTCACAGATCCATTCAGAGATTGTGGGAGCGGCGGAGGAAGAAGCAAGTCAACAGGACTTCGGTTCATTCGACTCCTCCGTGAAAATCTCCCTTCTCCACTATTGTCACTCCGCATCCCGCTCCCGGAATCCGAGGTGAGACGAGAAAGTGCAGAATCAGTGTTCCGTCTCGGCGGTCGTGGGGATTCACCAAGCATTGAAAAATAAAAATCGTCTTCGCGAACATCATTTTCCTCAATGGTGAGCGGAGCTTCCCTTTGACGCGGTCGCTTATTTTTCATAATCTCCACCGGAGGAATTTCCACAACTTCCTCATCTCTACCATGTGAAATGAAGTTTTTATAAATTTTCTCAGCCCGTTCTCGCCTGCCCAAATTAACCCCAGCATTTCGCATTAGGATCCAGTTCTCCATCTCATACTCCTCGTCGTTCTCAAAGCAATCGTTAACTTCATTGGCCTCTTGGTTATAATTCCTCTCTGCGGTCTCCACTTTCGACTCCACACGTTTTTCCGCAACAGGCTTGGAAGACATGTCCAGTAAATAGGCATTATTATTATTACGTCTGCCTTGGTTTCCACTCCCATTGGGGAGGACGTCGACATCAACGGTCACTTCCTCAAACGACTCAGCTCTACTCGTCTTGTCCGTTAGGGCATTCCGGCCGTTCTCTTCAGGACGAAGATCAACTACTGTTGACTTTATTGCCCGTCGCCCGCTCTTCCTCAATGAAGCTCTTTTAAAGGAATAACTCCTTGTGAATTTAGAAGAATCCGTCTCGCGATCCTTCTTTTTCCTCCCAACCAGCTTCTTTAACTTACCCCACGAGAGTGCCTTCATCTTCTCCATCAAGAAGCTCTCAAGTGGGGGGAATCATTAGCACATAAGTATGTATTGTGTGTCTGTTTCTGAACTTTGTGAGCACAATCTCTTCGCACAAAGTTAGCCAAGAGTAATAAGAATCAATACTGAATGTGAAGTCAGGACTTATACGGAGTAAACAAATGATGTCTCTTCCTACACTCACTCTCAGTCAGTCGCGAACTCGTGAACTGAGCAATTCCAAATGAATCCACTTTCTATTTTTGTCAAATAAAACGTATTGTCCAAATCCTTTTTTCTCACTACGAGGACAAGGAAGGAGGAATGAAGTGATGAAACGATAATCATCGCCTCTCTTCACGGGAGGAGTAAAGTTAAAGTTATGGAAATCCTCCTGAGCAGTAAATCGCTTATTGAATCACTCTCCTCCTTTCTCAAATCGATTCTTCAAACAATCACATTCACTTCACGTCTTCAACTGATCTCCTCTTTTCTATTGTCGAGTTTGGCAAGTGACATCCTCGACCGCCTTGTACACAGACGTCCCGCCTCTCGTTTCTTCTATTATTACAGAGCTACTTTCATGCGAAAGTAAAAAATCTTTGAGCTCCAATTCACTTTCGAGAGATTGATTCCCGAATAATTACAAACTCAATTGTACTTTTGCGGTAGAGAGGGAAATAAAAATTGTTGTGAAGTTGATAGACCACCATTGACCGACGGTCAAACATCACGAATCGCACCACCCACACACTCACTCACTAACGATGTCGACAAGGCTGTCCCTCACAATTCAACTCCCAAAGATCAAAAGTGGTGATGGGATTATGTCAATTATTAGCCTCAATCCATTCACCTCCAACCGACGTATCTCAACCGACGTGCCAATCCACTAATGTAAATAACCGAATAAGGAGCCAAGAGAATATTGCAATTATAATTAGTCTTTATTGTCCTCACCGGGCACTTTGAAATCGCACAAGGGCTTTTAACGACCCGAACTGCGGGTTCTAACAACTTTAACAAAGAGTTATTCACTCCAGGGATCCGGGAAATGTAAAGCACTGGATGAGAGAATCAAGATTGATGTTTCTCATTGGAAATGTGGAGGGGAATGGAGCGAGAGAGGAGTCAGGTTAAAACTATTTCGCCTTCATGTTTCGAAATACGCTTCTCCCATTAAGAGCGAAAAATAATTCTGGAGCTCAACCTCTGCGGTGGCGGAGAAGGTGAATTGAGTGAGGGGAAATAGGCGAAGGTAAAACACTACACGAGTGACGGAGATCCCATCCAAGTCAATTCCTTCACCCACTCGTCCTCACCACTACTACCAAGACCATTCTTCATTAGTCCCATTATTATTGTTGTTGTTATTAAAAGTCGTATAGGAGCGAGGAGCAAAGGGTGAGGAAGGTAACAGGTAGAGTGAGAGGAGTCTCCCTGTCATTTCCATCCCCAATCTCACCGAGGAGATTCACACGATTTCCACAATACTACACTCCACGTCCAACGCTCCTGTCATTGTTCTCCCTCCACGCATACACTTATTATCAATTCTAATTGTTCTGTTTGCAAAACTCCACTTATTAATCACAATCGTCCCACCAGTCTTAAAATCAACTTATCGTCATGATCGTCCATGGGAAATTCTCTCAATCCTAATTTATAGAATTACTCCGATATGTTAGGGTAAGGATGGGGAAAACAGAAAAAGAGAACGAGGTAGAATTTCAACACAACAAAGTTTAAACACGTCACCACCTTTAGTTCTTCCACAATCCTTCTTATATTCCAAGCTGGTACTCGTAAGAATGTATGTACTATACTTGATAGATTGCCACTAATTCCACTTCCTGCCTGTACAATACAAACTGCACTCTTTTCACACTCAAATAAAGTGTGATGATCGAGGGCAGGCTATGCGACCCGGCGTCCAATCGTCCCGTCTCTTCATGGATATCCTTTATGCAGGCCCATGGATTGGAATTGTAATGAGAGGAGATTCCTCGTTGGAATTCCACAAGGAGCGGGGTGTTCCTCAGAAGAGTAACTCGCCTTCCCAGCCACCACCACGTAACTACTCTAGTTCAGGTAAGGGAATATGATAATACGTAATCGGCTTGGGATAGGAAGAGTTGATTCGCTGCTCCTCGTTTGCCTCTGCAGGCTACAAATCTTTCACTCCCCCAAGAAAGAACTCACAGCTGAGATTGGGATTCTCTTCTTCAAAGTACCTTCACCCCACGGTATCCCATTCACTATCGTTCCATATTCACCCCTTATCTTCTTCTCTCCTCTTTAATCGAAATCCTCCTCTTGGCAATGAATTGATTTACCTCAACCCTCTCCTCTTAATAAACACACCACTTATCTCCAGATTCACCGATTATCTTCTTTCAATACTAATTTTTATAAAGAGAATTGTCTTTAAAACTAATCTTCACACTCAACTGGTTACAAATGCTCAAATCCCTAACTTCCACGGAATCAAACAAGGAAATGACGACCTAAACAGTCGACAGTCAACACAACAACAGTCAACGTTAAATTACACAAATGTCATGTGATAAAAAGCAAATGGACGACTCATCTACTAATACCCTAAATAATGCTTAATAATATAATTTTATCACCATCATGCTTCATATTGATGAATGGAAAACTTGGAGTGTGAATAATATTTTTGTTTGATATCCGAGAATTAAAATAGCCTAAGGATTCAGAGGAACTCTATTTACAAGTGCGACGCTTTCCAGCATTGAGTTACAATATAAGTTAAAAGCAAATATGTTCTATTATTCAACCCTCAATTGATGTCATGTCATGTATTACAATTTAAATGGGGATATGCAGGCTCAAATTTCATGCGAAACGAAGTCATTATTTAACAATAATTTAAGTTCCCATTTAAAATTAAAATATAAGTGACATGAAGGAGAGACATTTAATTCCTTCCCTCCCCTCGAATCGAATTTCATTCGCTCGTTTTTCTATTTTATTACCAATTGAAACTTGGAACAATGAGATCTGATACGAATGTCTTTATTACTCCTAAATCTATCAAAAGGCATACAAATCAAACCCTCTTTCAACCTAAAGTAGTAATGCATAGTCTCAAACCCACAATTTAAACTTTTATCCCACATTCCAAAGGACAAAGTTAAATTGAGATAGTCCAATGTCAGTCGCGCCTCTGCTTCGTGCAAGAGTTAATTGAGAGAAAGGACCTTAATGGCTCGAATTTACATCGAGTCCTCAATTTAATAAATCTCCAACAATGACATCAAAAATACAAAAGGGGACAGTCCAATATTTCCCAATGACTCTCCTCATCGTGAAATTCTCTTTTCGTTTCTACTGCGAATCCCCAAGAAAGCAATCACATCACAGCATGGAACACTAGCTTGCCTAAACAATCCCACAGTGTGGAGTAAATACAATAAACGCTCATTGTAAATAGCGGAACATTGTAGAAAATCTCTAACATGTGATAATGATAATAAAAGTTTGCAAATCAGGGGGGACAGTTAGGAGCTCAAGGAATAAGAAACGTCAAAAAATAAATTCCATCATTAGCTTATCAAAAAATTTCTTATCACAAGGAATCTCTGCAGTTTCTCTCAAACCTCAACCTCCGGTCCAGAATGGAAATTGAGGGAAGAGCTAATGAAGGAGAAAAATAAGATGAGTCTTATCTGCCTCATGAAAACTCTTCGTCCTTAATGCACTCACCAGCCGCTATTTCACCATCAAAATAATACAATTTTCTCGCATAAATGGAGGAATATACAAGAAATGAAAGAATGCATACGAAATTACAAGATATATTTTTGAAACCTCAAACCTCCCCTCCAACAGATTAACCACATAGATAGAATGAAATTATTAATTTTTTTTCTTTGACTAGGCAAATTAGCCAGAAAGCTATGTGTGGTAATGTCCAATCTTCCAACTCCATCAATCCTCAAGAGATACAAAGAGACATAACCAAAAGTTCATAAGATGTAATATTATTCAAAATCTGCTTCAAAGTTATTAGTCATGAAATCGTAACATCTTGTTGGGAAAGTTCAAGTTGAGGATCCGCTAGACGAAACAATTCTAGGACACACCATGACCATGTGAGAGATCATTTGTTTGAATGAAGTTCTCATTATGGGCGAACATAAAAGAAACCGTAAGTGGAGTTAGGGCATGAGTTAAATAATTTGAGGCCCCTAATTAGCATTAGTTCCGATTATCTCTAAAGACTCCGCCCTGGCCCATATCCTTTATGGAATTGCCTATTACCTAAGGATTCCTCCTCCTCGCTCCCTGTCTCACTTTTCTTCTTTCTTTTACTGATATAACTAAATAATAATGGAAGAAGGATTTCCTTCCTCTTCGTCCTCCTCTTCGTGATGGGTGGAAAAGGACAGTTGAGACGTTGGAAGGAAGAAGTTCGTCGTCGTTCAAATTCTAAAAACATGTCCTACGTAATAACTCGAAACCCGAGTTCATTGAAATGAACAACTTGGTGAAATTCCTTGTTCATATTCTTCTCCCCTGTGGATAGCCGCACTGACATTTGTGGGACCGGAGACTCCTCACATGACGAGATAAGAACTCATTTGACAGATAAACTGACAGTCCGCATACAAACTGAGGAGCGTGATAAACAACGGAGAGTCGGTCGAGTTCCGTGTTCATCTCATTATTATCTAACTACATATGGTGACCCACAGTGAGTCGCTGCTTCTTTCTACACATACAAATACATATGCCTACATACTCTATGATTATCATCCTCACCGCTCAACCTGGTAATGAGAGAGTCGGGATGGCGAATAAACCGCAAAAGGGAAAATACTTCACACTACATTTATCCATTAGACATCATTTTATGGTCGAATTTATCTTCATTCACCAGCCTCCACTTGAGGAGTAAATGAAGCCTGCACTCCACACATACGCATTCCTTATTTCAATACCTTCAATAAGGAGATTATAAATTGTCCAGTTATTTTCATCTCCCGTTCTCAGGAAATACCTCCGTTCTCATCCATTAACAACGCTTACAATACATAACCTTTAAAATTAATATGCATGAGCTTCTATTATTCCAATTCATAAATTCATAAGCAGCATTTTAGAAAAACTTGAACCGCCCCCGTTAAGCTTTTTTATCATTATTCTATTGAATAATACACAAGCCCGAAAAAATGATTTTATCAACATTATATACGGTCAGAGATTTGAAATGAGGTTCAGACAAATCATTTTTCAAATACGCAACTAGTTCACTCTTTGTGTACATTATACGAGGACATTAGACCGAGAATCATTTGAAAAGTTACATTATTCAGTCCCCCACCTCCTGCCATCCGTAATTAAAATTCAAGATTATCAAGACGGATAAGGATCGTAGCCGTGTCAAATCCATAGTTATGCGGGGCATACAAAAGGTAAAACCAACGACCTTCACAAAGGCGCACATACCGGTTCAGTCAATTTATCTCCAAGCTACCTTCATTATCCCATCAGCCATCAAAGTCCACACCACCCTTCCAAGTTCCTCATATCATATGAGATAATCAATAAGTGAAGAATAAAAGAATAATAAAAATATTGTCCTTTTGACTCTTACTTTTTAAATTAAGTTTACTTTAACAATTCGAGAACCTCGGCCGGCATAACGATCTCATTGTCCACCCCATCACGATAACAATGATGGTCAAATTATATGGAGAGGATAAATAATAATAGTATGCTAAATGGAAATACACATTATTCGAATCATTAAAAGGAGAAATGGTTAAATTGACCATCTATGCTACGCTCCATGTCCTCGTAGAATCAACAAGTCATTGGTCATTGTAAACCAAAGCCCCATTTTACAATTTCAACTCGTCAACGAATTGAATCAACAAACCCACCAGGATTTATGTCTATATGGACAAAATTGGCAAGCGTTTATTCCCTTTACAAAATGGAAATGCAGTAAAGTAGTCACTCTACAATGGAGGTGGAGAAGAATCAAGCGGAGTGTATTGTATAATAATATATGGTTGGGCGAGTTGAGGATTTCGCGACGGGAACATGATATCGATCTGAAGGTATATAGTACGAGTTTCAATTGCCAACGAGAGAATTCCTCCTATGTACAAAGTGGAGCAGTTGACGAAACCGTGGGCGAAGTGGTTGCTTCCCCATTTTAAACATGACTCCTAGTCCAAATTACTATTTTCACAGCTATTTCAAATTCCAACCTCCGAAGAATCAACACAAAGTAACAGAGTAATTAGAGGGCGGAATAAGGCGAGAACGCACGAGACTGAAAAGATTAGTTAAACTATACTTCTACCGGCGGCGGCAAATACATACATATACTTTGAAAGAACGATTAGTGTTTTCAAACGGTTCGATGAGCATAAAGAAGGCGAGGGGCGGGTTGGGCCAGAGTGCAATATTAGAAGAGGAGAGCAAGATGAATTAACACTTCGTGTCAGATAGAAAATGCCTCCAACAATTTGCATATTCTTTTAACTCTAAACTCCACATGATCAATTTATCTCTGACGAAGTTCACATCACATCAACGCATTCATTTTCCCACCTCGACAATTCGCAATTGTTGAAACTCGCCATTAGCTAATAATAAAGAATTAACTTTTTTCATACAGTCCCTATTCTTCCCATGAATAATTAAAAGGAATGGGGCTGAGAAATACAGGAAACATGATAAATTAAATCAGACGTTAGCCAAGATTAAGAAAATCTTGACACTTGACTCCTTGTCTCATTAACTAACAAGAAAGAGCGAGAATGGGTATAATGCATGATTATAGTATGATGATGGTTCGATTCAAACCATATACCTCACAGATCAACTCAACTTTATTGGTCAAATAAATTATAAAGATACATAAACAGAAGTACCAACGTAGCAAGTAATAAGTATTTTTTACTCTTAACAGACTGATCCAACAATCTCTTTAATCATTCTGGCCATTTGTAGTCTGAAGTATTTATTTTTGATGGGGAGGATGATGACAGTCAATGCCTCACTCCATAAAAACACGACCAGTGGATATAATGTTTGTCAATTGAGAGCAACCTTTGAACTTTTATATAAGATTGTGACATAACAAGAAAAAAAGTTCCAAGTCTTATTTACGATCTTTACGTTGGTAAATTACCTTCATTAGTATTTATTAAAGTGCTTCTTGTTTTTACATTCTGCGTACGATTATTATTACAAGGGATTTCTCAAGAACCATCACACAATAATACCGAAGTTAAGCTCAAACGACTCAGTTTCTCCACGAGCCCAAGGAGTTAATTCCCTTTTTAATGCTCATCGTGCGTGGAAGGGATGGTTTCATTTTCTTTCATCGAATAATTATATTTTACATCATTCCGCCAACAATGAGGGGTGCAAATAAAGATAAGAGCCTATAATTTGAAGAAGAATGAGGCGAGGTGGATGTGCTATAATTATTAATTAACTCTTCACTGAATTTAAATTAGAGAAATTTTTTCCTATATGTACTCCATTTCTTCAACTACTTTTTACTCCAATAAACATTGCAAATTGCACCAACATTAAGATTAACCACCTGTCCTATGAAAACTCTCCCCCCGATATTGATGAAATTTATAGAGCAATAACTAAGGTGTGAATTATTAAAAAAGAAAAAAATATTTCTCAACCATAAACCTTAAATGGTTAATGAAAAATGGTGGGACCGACGCCATCGCCGTTTAACCTACCACAAATGAGATAAAATTGAGCCTCATTGTCAGTCCATAGTAAATCTCGAGAAGTTGAGGCTTTCTAAAGTGTCAAGTAGACGTATAAAAAGATTTTGATTGAAAAGAGGGAGGAAAGTAGAAAAGGCGCACATGAAGATTATAAACTCGAAAGTAAATATGTGTCCATTAAATCTTTAATGTTTGTAATGTGTCGAAAGCCTAGAGATTTGAGAGGATTTAAAAGTTACGTCTTAAACTCACAATCAGCTGGCCTTTTGTACCATTACGAAGTTTAATATAAATTATATCAAGTTTATGGAAATAGGAAAATACCACGCATTTTACAACGCTTTTAAAGTCTCATACCTCCAGTGAATTTACTTTCAATTTCAAGAACATTGTGGAAAATGCTTGAAATAATGTTTTTCATTTCATGCCAAGAAACCTATAAAGTGTATACACATTCATTATTACACGATTACCAAATACACAAGTTTGCATGAGGAGAACTCTCAGAATATATTCAAAGAACATCAGCTAATGTATACGAGACAGAATAAATTAATTGGAGGAACAAGCGTAGGAACAAAAGAGCTTGAGAGCATTTAGCCTCTCAAATACACACGAAAGAGAAACCCATGTTTTTCTTTTGTCACTTAAACGAATGGTATTTTATTCAAAATAGCTAAAGGTATGAGACCGAAAGTGGAGGAGATCCATTTGAGGATTCAAGTAGGAGTTTCTTCGTCTCCTCCAAAGTAAGAAATGTTGTCCAGCCCCAAACTCAGCCTAATCGAGACTCTTTTAATCTCATCATTTATTCTCTTATATCAAATTAAAAGACTCCTCCTTGATCTTAAATCAATTTCAATGGAGTCCTAGTCGTCGTGTCTTAAATAATCGCCTTTTGTAATTAGTAAAATTTGAGTTATCATGAGCCATTAACTAAACATTTTCTCAATGACTAATCGGATGAATCCCCTTAAATAGCATTTTCTTCCACAATTGAAATTAATAAACATGTCTTTAGAGGGATTTGGAGAACGGGTTCACAGCAAGAGATCCAATAATGGTCGCGGTGTATTATAATATTATAAAGCATAAAGAAGATGAAAGTTTTTCATTCATTCATCTGCGAGTGGGTGATGCGGTTATCGCCCAATTTGCCAATTCCTTATTCAAAACAACTTCAGGCTCAAGACCCTTTTACAAATGACTTTAATTCTATTTTTACAAAAACTTATCTTTATGGTGTTTGAGTGTTTGGATTTAGAATTAGGAAAAATCCGGTGAATGCAAATTGGGCCAACAAAGGCTCATTCTCTATCTCTTATCATCGCCCTCTCAATACGTTTTTTCATTTATTTATCATATATAAAGAAATTTTAAGGGATGCTAGTATTGCTTTGAACCGACAATGTCTAATTATGATAACGACCATCATACATCATATTTACTTTAATACATCAATATTATTTATGTAAATAGAAAATGGATATTTTAAGCTAATGCTCAAAAGCCTGTTCTTCAATATATTTTGGGCGTCGTTTTTCTCTCTCGTAGACTCATAGATTAATCAAGTCTCGTAATCGCTGTATGGTTTGTATCAACTCATGCGTTTTTTTATTAAATATTAAATGGATAAATGGATTGGATAAATGGACTCGTGTTCAATCTGTTCAATTCAACTCCCGATGCGATAAATTCATAAAGGCATTTGCTTTGAAAAAAGTATAACCATGCTCACTTTTATACTTTCCAATTACACTAACAATTTGTTTATTATAATAGGTCGTTGGCTCCACTATTTATTTAATCAAGGAAAATAAACAGCTCCAACTTTACACTAAAATTAGAAAATGCCAAATGCCGAAGAAATTATTTACTCTCACATCGAGTGAATTAAGTTAAAATTTTTGATCGTGGCTGCCGCGTGTTAATAAATCGTGATTTTTTGCCAAAAGGAAACAGCATTAAGTATTCAACAGTTCTGTTTGTAAATAAAATGGAAAATGCTCTCGACTTCATGCTCCCACATAAATTACAAATCTAATCTCGCATCTCAACTCTAATCCTCCTTGTATTCGGATTTCCTTGTCCATTCCGTTCCCATAATTTAAAATAAAGAAAGTTTATAAAGGAAAATTCATTTGAATTACCTTCAGAGAGTTCCAACTCGAGCTCAGCCAACTTGTCACGAATTTCTTGTGGCAGTTGCGTCGGTTCCAAGCTGATTTCAGATGCCATTTTCATTGATCCGGTTTCACCCTTTTTGCTTGGTATTTAAGAAGATCAATTGAACTTTCGGCTGATAACTCCTAATTAAGATTATGATTGAACACAAATTGCTCAAAGTTTCTATATAATTGAATACATTGGATTACAAAATTGTACAAAACGGGCGTCTTTTGAGATTTATGTCAAATTGAGGCTGATCCCGTTTGGCCAGACAATTAGGAAAATAGGATCGGATGACAACAAGAGAAAGAGCAAGGGATCGGAACTTCCAAGGAGGAGTCCACGAACGTCAATTTCAAATGTCTTTGATCGGAAGGAGATTGAAGGTGGGACTGGGAGGAAGGAAGAAGGCGATGATCTCACTCATTCTCGGATCAAGCCACTTAACTCCCAAATGGTCAATGAGAATGAGATGAGTAATGAAGGAGGGGCAGGGAGAAATAATGTTAATAATCGGGAGAAGTGGTGGAAGGAGAGAGAGGAAGAAAGAGATGATTCAGTCAATTAGAGATCGCCTTTGGATGTTTTGGATCTTTCTTACTATTCGTATCACCTGCCATTGTGAGCCGCGGATGCTTCAGACTCTGGCCACTTCTAAATACAAGCAGCACAAGACGAGGATTTCTCCCAAACGCCCTGCCTCAACTACGAGCAGATGGCACACGATGGAAAAACGCGTGGAGGAAAACAAAGAGATTTCTCTTCAAAATCTCCCAAACTCCCAATCTTCTCCATTTTGATAACTACCTGAATAAGAATGATTGATCAATAATTTAATAGTTGAGTAAAAAAATAAAGCATCCATGTAACATTTAGCCAATGTATCTCATTTATGGATTGGATGAAGAGATACAAAGAATGTAGTGGAATTTTGATATTTTTCACAAATGTTTAAAGTCGTTAATAATTTTTAAACTTTTGTAATTTCAATCCTCGATTGAAATCTCTCAATGGCTGAGACATGAGAGTTAGTTGTTAAAAACACATTTAAAGAAGAAATGGGCAATGAAGCCAAAGAGTATATTCTTAAAAACTCAAATTCGCTATAGAAATTTTCATATATAATGCTATTGTAATATAAATGAGTTTACAATTTTGCTCTTATCATGAATGCTAAATTCTATTTGCTTGTATTGCAAAGTACGTAATAGATTGGTGAATCCATATACTTGATTTGATTAAAACTTTCATCTCATTCATTCCGATTCTCATCGGAAGCTGAATTGGGGAGTAAAATGATAAGAAGCATTTTAAAGAACTCGTATAACGACCACACTGGACAAAAGACAAAGGAAGATTCCTCAAATAGAGATAAATACAGACAAAAATCTCCTTCACGTGGAACTGGCTTATTTTTAGAGAAACATTTTGGTATTGCAGAAAGCAAAGGGTAATAATTTGTTTTAAGATCATGCTCAATAAAAGATCATATTTCTTTTCATCAATTAAAATTTGAAATTGTGATTTTGATGATGCTAAAGAATCTTTCAATACTCCATTTAGTTTCGTACATCATGTAATAGCACCACATAAAAGGAAAAAAAGATCAACAATAAGCCTTGCTAAATTACGAAATGATCGAATATTAAAAAGAAGCGAGGTTGATCCATTGCCTGTTGATCAGACCAAGTACAACTTAACATTCTCAAGGAGGAGCATTGAATTTGAAATTAATGCTGGACCAGAAGAAAAGATTTTTGAACAGCAGGGTTAATGATAGAAAAATCAAATATTAAAAATAATTTTTTTCATATTAATTTAATTGAAAAATAATATAACAATATATCTGTAAAAACTTACACTTAATACAGTTGTATATGGCATACTTACTATACATAGCATTAATATTTTAGAGATGATTCGGATAGGAAATAGATCAGACACTCCAATTAAAGCAACATTCATTGTCCAGTTCCCATTTTCTTTCTACATTAAAGACCACGACTTTGATTATCCCACGGAGTATAACTACTCGTTTAACGAAAATGAAGAGATTTCAGTCACATTGAACTTCGACGCACGTCATTTAAGAAAGGAACTCGAGAAAATTACTTTCACTGGCAAATTCAAAATATTTTATAATGGAATCATTGAAGGGGTAATCATCTTTTACTTTACTTTTGTGCCGATTTTTGCAAGTATTTCAATAGTTTGTACTTAATTGATAACGTTCCTATTAAAAGGAAAATCTTCCCATAAGTGGAACAATCAATTTCCCCTCAGCAAAACCGGATAAGGCCCTAGTGGATTTCGGAGTTGCAGTTAACCATACTGAAGCTGTCAATGATGTTACAATTGACAATGTTGGATTATTTACTCTTACTTATAAATGGTACGTAAAGCCGAACACGACACTCATTACTAAAACTGACATGGACATTTGGGAAGCTTCAAAGAACGTAATTAAAATTAGATCATATTCCAAAACATTATTTAGATAAAATCAAGTAATCTAAATAAAATTATTTTTTAAATTATTTTAAATCTAGTTAAGAGAAAATGATCTCAGAATCACTGATCCAAATACCAAAATCAAATATTTAGAGAAAGCCCTGACAGGTATAAATACTCGAACGAATACTGATTTGTTTGCCGTGCTAACTTCTGATGCAACATTAATGCCAAGACAATCCAATGAAACTCCATTATCATTAACTTCAACATGGACTACAAAGACTACCAACACTGCCACCACAGCGTAAGTAGGGCATAATTTATAATTGCATTACAATTTATAATGAGCTTTCCTCATTTATACGTCAAGGCTTACGAACCCAACTGAAGACGGGAAATCATTATGTGGGGACGGAGACGAATTGCCCTTTCCTGGGACTTACATGAGAGACACACTCCACCGCATGAGATTAATGAATATGTTGGGATTGCATGACTCTGAGAAAGAGATAATCGATGAGAACATTGTATTGAAAACAACCGAACCAGAAGCCCATCCAAATGCCATTACCGCTCTTCCAGAAATATTCGACATCGTCCCAATGGCCGGAGTCATTCAGCCCGGTCATCGACAAAAGTTCACAGCTGTATTTTATGCACATGCAAACATCGCCTTTAAGACGACTCTGATTTTGTCCATCGAAGGTGGAGCTTCCAAATATGTAGACTTTCAAGGAGAATCATCTGCATCATTTTTAGCAGTCTACCCTAAGTTTATTAATTATGGAGCAGTCGTAAGTCATTGAAGTCAAATGAATTATTTCATTACAATTCTAATAAAAAATATAAAGGATACTAAATGAATGTAGTTAGATGGTTTAGCTAAAATTCTATTTTCAAGCTCATTACATTTCAAATCCAATATGAAATTGAAAATTAAAAGAATAAAAAATGCTTAATTTCTTATTCTCATAGAATTATTCAAAAACTGTTGTAAGATGCTTTGGAGTTAAAAATTTCGGCAAGATGCCTGTGAGAGTTTTCATCAATTACAAAGGAAAAAATAACGAAACAGAGCAAGAGAAGCTCGGTGGGAAACTGAAGGTGTATCCGCTTTCAATACGAGTTCGACCAGGGAACTATGGAATATTCACCATAGAATATACACCGGAAAAAATTGGCCCTGTACATTCAAGCTTTTGGGTGGAAGTCAAAGGCTGTGGTTCACATAAGTTTGACATTGAGGGATTTTCATGCTTCTCAAGTGTGTTGGTCATGTTACCAAGAAATTTTGATTGCCTTCCGCTCGTATACGTGCTTGGAGCCCTGAGTTCACTCAAAATTCATGAAAAAGGAGTCTTTATTGATGATTTCAAAGATGCCCAAGACTCGTCAAGACAATCAAGACAAAGCACCCCGAGCATAAAAGGAAAACCCAATTCATGCCAACGAAAGCATCTAAAGAGAAGGGCAAAGATCTCAATAGAGAAAGCGTTCAAAGTCCTCTCAATAATTCCAAAATATCTTCCCTTATATGCCATTTTGAATTCGTTCGAGTTGGAGTCAAATCCTTTGTTTGTCCCTATCAATTATGAAGTCAAAAACGAGGAGGAAGATTTAGAGCTATTGGAATTTGATGAACAAAAATATGAAAATTTTGATTTAATCGAAGATGAATTGGAAGGAGAAGAGTCGGATTCGGAATGGGTTGATGTGTCAAAAGACATGACCATATCAATTCTTGCCTTCTCCCACTACATTAATTATAAGCTCGTGTCAGCTTTTTTGGAAAAAATATTCTTGGATTTGAAATCAAAGGATCGATTGCAAAGGATTGAAAGTAAAAAGACCAAATTAGGCAAAAAGAAGGTTTTCTCTTCGACAGCTTTATCGTACCCATTCGATACGAGAAAAATTCTTTATGAAGTCGATTTGCCTCCTTATATTCTCGACATTGGAGATGTATTTGTCGGAGTTCGATCAGAATTCCCATTCAATGTTGGAAATCCTGGATTGCTACCAGTCACATTCAGATATGATGAAGTTTCTGAAGAACTCAAGTCAATCGGGATTGAATTTGAGCCCCCTGAAGTCGTTGATTTAAATCCTGGGGGAATTGCGAAATTGACACTTTCTATTAAATATCCATGTCCAGTTATTAAAAATTTGGATGATGTTGAAAAATTGGCTGACAAGGAATATATTTATGAAGAAATCTGTCTTAGAGTACGTATACATGAATACATACCTATTTTATGAAACTAAATATGATTAATGACTTGGTTTTAAATGCTATAAATATTTGAAAAATCACAATCCTTGTCCTTGATTGTAGTGGATGAAATTGAAAATCTTATGACCTTTAATAATTAAAAGTTTTAGAAGAGATTTAACTAATAAAAATAGTATTTTAATAATAACTATTTAAAAGTATAAAATATCAAGTAACTTTAAATATAGGTGAAAGAAGGAGTTAAGATTCCAATACTCATAACAGGAAGAGCTTTCTACCCAACCATTAAACTGACCCCTGAAAATACCGCTTTGGACAAGGTTTAGAACAAAATAATAATAATACGATACAATTTAAACTACAAATAATTCCAATAAATCTTAATATTCTACAATTTTCTTTATACGTTTAAGGATGCAAATATTAATCAACTCTACAAGTTCGAAGACGAACGTAGTTGCCTTCTCTTTAAGAACGTTCCTCTGTGGGCAACGTCGTCGGCTAAATTCAAGCTAACAAACATCAAGAACAAGCCAGAAGAAGTGTCATTAACATTTGAATCCATCAATTCCGTCACGTTCGTACCCGACCCGGCCTTTAATGAGGAGAACGAAGAACTTGAGCGAGTCGGAAATGGAGTGTTTCAAATTTATCCTGCAAATTTAATCCTCCCCCCATTTGGCCACGCGTTCTTCAATGTTGACTTCACCCCTCAGGATACGAAAGTAAATAAGGATTTGAAACAATACGGTGAGTCCTTTGTTCTCCTCAATGTCTAATTGTCTCCTCATTTTAATTCTCTAGCCACAAAGCGCCATCATCTTCGTCATTTCCGGAATGCTCCAACCCAAGTCAGCCCAAGTCGAAAACTCAGGCTCAACCGAGAAGCTTGCCAAGATAGAAGTACGAGGCGAAGGGTCGTCTTTCACCTACCTCCAACAATCTTTGCAAAAATGAAGATGAGGAAAAGAACGGAGTGTGAAGGATGGGAAGAGATTATGTGAAGCCTGGTTCCTCAATCTTACCAACTTACAATAGGAGAGTGAGTATGTGAAAAGTAATAAATTGTGTGGAGTGAGCAGTGATTCGAGTGAGTTCCTAGACTTGTGTTGTAATTCTCATTGTGGTGTAATGCGAGCCTTCATTGTTCTGAACCAGGAGATTCCATGGGGGGAGGAAGTAGTTTGATGAGTATAGAGGAGTGTCAATAACTCGTGAGGGTCATGTCTTGTGTAGTACAAATGGAACTATGTAGCGTTACGGGTTCAGTTAGGAAAGGCGAAAGTGGAACCGTTACCCACAACTCGCCCAATTCTATTATATAGAGTTATATGCAACCCATGTTCAGCTAAATACAATAAGAGATCCATATCAGATGTGCTAGGTCGTTTAGTGAATCTCCATCGCGGGCCTACAAATAAACCAGGTGGGAGGAAACGCCATAGAAGTGGTATAAAGTCAGAGCAACTTCGAGGGTTTCCCCAAGACCATATAAATACCCCGAGTGTCTCGTCCAACTCCTCAGTCATATTTGACCTCTGATCAAAGATGAAGGGACTTTTCTCGTTTCTTGTCACATTTTCTTTGCTTGGCCTCTCATGGGTAAACTTGATTTTCCAATTGAAAAACCAACAAATATTAGTTTGAGATATTGAAATTCTAAGATTCATCCCTTTACAATACAGGGGGTGAACTACCGGGTGACGGAGCAAGTCTTTTTTGACATGTCCGTAGGGGGACAACCGGCAGGAAGAATCGAAATCGGACTCTTTGGAGATGTCGTCCCAAGGACTGTCAAGAATTTCGCAACCATTTGTCAGGGGTTCCAAGGGCGTTCATACTCGGGTTCTAAGTTCCACAGAGTAATCAAGAACTTCATGAATCAAGGTAAATACTATTTTTAAACTTAATTTAAATCCCTGAAGATGAAGAAACTGTCAATTATAATCTAATTGGATTAATATCTTTTCATTTTAAAATTTTAGGCGGTGATATTATCAATGGAGATGGAACAGGCTCTTATAGCATTTACGGAAGTGCTTTCGAGGATGAAAATTTTGAAATTCCTCACAAGTCGGCTGGAATTATGAGCATGGCCAATTCTGGTCCAAATACAAACGGTTGTCAATTCTTTATGACAGCCGCAGCCACTCCTTGGCTCGATGGGAAACATGTCGTTTTCGGAAAAGTAAGTACAGAAAGTCAATTTAAAAATTTTGAATATCTGGTATTGAAGCACTACATGAATTCATTTCCATATTGTACTCAGGTCGTGAGAGGGCTTGACCTCGCTAAGAGAATCAATAATGCTCCGACTCGGTCTGACGACTCACCAGTCAAACCTGTCGTCATAGCTCGATGTGGCGTGATTCTTATTAATCAACCTTATGATATTTCAATTGATGAATAGTAAACAAAACTATTTTATTGTATCAAGTGTATTTATGAATTTAAGATTTACATTTAAGTAACATTTATACAAAAATTTTGAGATTGTAGATTTAATCATTAAAGCTTTATTTTTTACATAAAGTTTAACCCACCTTATTAAATATTAAAATATTTCAAAAGCTTTGTTGTCTTTTGATTTTAAGTAAAATGTTATTTTGCAAAATAGCCCTTGCCTATCATTTTCATATACAAACACGCATAATATTGCCACGTTTAATTACCTCGTTCCCTTTGCAAACTTATTATGTAAGGATGAGCTAATCAAATCTATGCATAAAGACATACCGAGTATTAATTGAATTAGCCACATATTTCCTTCTACGCATTATTCTAATCGCATTAGAATAATTAAGTCTTTAAGAATTAGGAAACCTTTTATTACTTTTCCTTTTAGGTAAGCTTCATTAGTGGATTGATTAATCAATTCCCATTGTCGTTTGTCGTCTTATTGCCAAATGTTGTCATCAATTGGGCTTGTTATGCATTTTAAAGAACACAATTGACCATTGTAGAATAATTTACTATATCAGAGTAGTTTTATTACTTTATCAGTTAGTTTTCAAGAATGGATTTTATAGTTTTCTATTGTTTTAAAACAGCTATATGCCAAAGAAGATTGTTAATTAAACGCTTGTTTGTTTTTATAAAAAAGCATGTGGGACTGGTTCTACATGATTGTCCCACCATTCCTCTTTTCAATGACCATCGTGGCCTTTTTTCAAAGAATCATAAGGAAGCTTGACTCTACCGGAGGCAAGATTGAAAAACTTGAAAAGGAACTCAACATACGCAAGATGGAAAAATATGAATAAATAATCAACCTAATTGCAATTTTAATTAATTGGTTCGACGAGTTAATCTACCTTTATAAAATTCCAGTCTTTGTACTATTTCTATCCATTGTATGTCCTGGCCCGAAATCTGTCTAGGAGTTATGATTTTAAAAGTATCCGGGTCAGGGGACAGATATCCTACGGTTTGTACCATTTAATAGTTTTTAATGGAAAGAAGTTATCAACCAGTCGGGAGACTGGCCGATTGCTGGTTATAATAATAAGAAATTAAAACTTTCATTAATAATGCTCTAATACCAACATTATGTATACGAAGGTGCTAAAAATTTACATATTCGATATGAGTTGATAGTTGATATCAAGTTGCAGAATAGCAAAACTTTTCAATTTCTGGGGTCATATGATAAAAGTACTAAAGCACAATGTTACATGCTGCGCCTTATCCGAGTGATTCAAATTCCACGTGAATTAATTTAATTGATAAATCAAATCTTACTTCGGCTGAAGACTATTAACACTTTCCGTGTACTTTAAAATAAATAAATGATAATAATTAAAATATGTAATATTGTAAACAAGATTTAAGAACAATTATTTTGAAAAAATGAAGTCGTGCAGCGTTAATGATGTTAAAATTTACAATTTGAGTGCTGGGAAATCTCTTCCAGAAGTAAATCTAAACTCTTTTATTTCACGAAAATAAAGTTAAAAATGATGATAAACTACGAGTTTAGTCTTAAATTTTCATGTTGTAAATCGTATGGCACTGACAAAGATTTTATTGAAAATTGAAATTGTTTAAACATTTATAATATAAACGAAAGCTAAAATCTCAATTATTATTTTAGTGGCTTACGGAGAGACGCCGGCGTTCACTCCAAAGAAATGATGCAGAATTGAGAAAGAGGATTGAATTAATCCAAGATTTTGACATGCCCGGCCTAAGTACAAAGATTAGACAATCTGATGACGGGAATTACATTATCGCAACTGGAACTTATAAACCTCGTGTACGATGTTACGATGCCAAAAACTTGTCTATGAAATTCGAACGGTGTTTTGACTCTGAAGTTGTTGCATTTAGAATCCTTTCAACTGATTACTCAAAGGTAATTGTCTATATTTTGAAAGTACATACGAAAACAATTATGCCTAATAACGTCGATAATTCACTGACCTGTAGAAATTAAATCATATCATAACTAATATTTTAAATATATTACAAAATTTTAGATGGCATTTTTACAAGCGGATAGATACATCGAATTTCATGCCCAATATGGAAGATACTTTCGTTTAAGAGTTCCTAAATTTGGAAGAGATCTCGCTCTTCATCCGCCTTCAGCAGATCTTCTTGTAGCTGGAGATTCATCTGAAGTCTATAGACTCAATCTCGAATTAGGAAGATTTCAACCGCCTTTAAAAACTTCTTCGAAAGGAATAAACAAAATTGAAGTCAACCCTCTCCATAATTTGATCATTTTAGGAACAGAAGAAGGAACAGTGGAGGCATGGGATGTCAGAGCACCTAAAAGTGCAGCAATTTTAGATGTTGCTGCTCATGCCGTGGATGGCGACTTTGAGTAAACAAAACTTTCCGTTATGATTTAACAAGTGGAAATAAACTTTATTGAAGATATTTATTAATTTTAGGCTCGAAGGTATTCCTTCTATAACAAGCCTTGCTCTCCGAGGGAGTCTCGGCCTCGGAGTTGGAACTGCGACTGGGCAAGTTCTTTTATATGATATTCGAGCTTCGAAGCCCCTTCTTGTTAAAGATCATTTCAACACACTTCCAATTAAGAACATTGCGTTTCACGATAATGACGATCTTGTTCTTTCAATGGACCCAAAAATTGTTAAAGTTTGGGAAAGGGAAACTGTAAGTCAATTTTAAATGATAATTCTTTATTGAATTGAATTTTCACTTTTAATATTTTAAAATTTTACAATTTTAGGGAAAACCTGTCACTTCTGTTGAAGGAGAAGCAGATTTGAACGATCTTTGCCTTGTTCCTAATACAGGAATGTTTTTTGCTGCAAATGAAAGTCGAAAGATTTATACCTATTATATTCCTGTATGGATAATTCCTATGAATATCTTATTCAGTTACTATTTTTATATTATTACTGATTTAAAATAAACCAATGTCTGATTTTTTTCAGAGTATGGGACCTGCTCCTCGATGGTGTTCATTCATTGATAGCATCACTGAAGAACTTGAAGAAGGTGAAGGAGGAATCTACGACGATTATCAATTTGTTACTGAAGAAGAGCTCAATGGTCTTGGTTTAACTCATTTAATTGGAACTCCGCTTCTTCGAGCTTACATGCATGGACATTTCATGGACATGAGGCTTTATAGAAGAGCGAAAGCAACTGTTCAACCATTCCAATTCCAAGATTTTAAAAAGAAAAAGATTAGAGAAAAATTGGAGGAAGAAAGAGGAAGTAGAATTAAGCTCAAGGTTTGATTTATAAATAAATCCATTTTTATCGAATTTCTATCTGCGATTAATTTATAATATAAATTCATTTAATGATTTTTTTTACACAGACTCTGCCTAAGGTCAATAAAGATTTAGCCTTGCGGCTTATGGACAGAAAGGATGAAGGGATACTTCAAGACAGTCGATTCAAATCACTCTTTGAAAATCCTGACTATCAAGTGGACAAAAATGCTGATGAATACAGGTTAGATTGTTGAATTATTGTATTTTTAAATATCTTAAGACCAAATGCAATATGCTAATGATGATTTCTTAAATAGACTCCTTAATCCTGTCATGTCCCATTTGGAGAAAAGAAGAACTAAAAAGCTTGAGAAAATGTTCGCCCCGGTCGAAAAAGTAATTTTTATTTTAGCATTTAATAATTTATCAAGTAATAATTAAATGCAGAATTAGTTTTTCGTTGACTAATTTTTAATATTTAGGAGGAGCAACCAGAACTCGAAGGAGCTCGAAGCTCAGAGGAAAGTGACTCTTCTAGTGATGATGACAAAGAGTGGGTTGAAGAACAACGAAAAGCAAGAAGGAAAATTAAAGCAGAACAAGACATGTTGGAAGATTCTCAGCCTAAATTCTTTGAATTTAAAGGGCAAGAATTTAAGGCCACAGATTTCAATCCCTCTCAAAAGAGAAGATCAAGGTATGTTTCCTAATATTATTTTTATTATTCCATCCTAATTTTTTGAATTATATTAATGAATTCAAAATTTAAATCGTTTGCAATCTTTCCAGGGAGAGTTTTGCGGACAGGCTAAAGACTGAAGCCGATGAAATCAAAACTAAAGGACCTCTGGGTGGAAGAGAAATGACTTTTTCGATGAGACCGGTAAGAATTCCTTAAGAATACGCTAACTTACGAAAATACTAGGTGCACGGAAAGATTTGGCAAGTTTTGGGAGTAGGTGAATTCTTCTGTTCTATATAATCTTATGTTATATGCTTACCATTTATACTGATGACTAAATATACATTCAAACATGCATTCTGTAAACGTTAATGAATGAATGTGATCCATGGCGAGTAACACCATACATATAACAAAGAGCAAAGTGAAATTAATCGCGCGTTTTTTCAACCTCAATCAAAACATCACAATAATGAAGTAATATCCATAAATAAATGGTTTGCTTTAATTAAGCTCTTTGTTTCACCTATTTCATAAGATTTAATGAACATTTTAATTTTAAGAATGCAAGAGCGAATCAATTTGTGAGCTGCGATTGTCCGTCTTCATCTTTACGGAGACTCGCGATTAATTTCACTTTGCTCTTTGTTATATGGTGATTACCCGCCAATGATCACATTCATTCATTAACGTTTACCAAATGCATGTTTGAAAGCATATTAGTCGTCAGTTTAAATGGTAAGCATATAACATAAGATTATATAGAATAGAACA
This sequence comes from Neelides folsomi, assembly GCA_034687125.1. Taxonomy (NCBI): domain Eukaryota; kingdom Metazoa; phylum Arthropoda; class Collembola; order Neelipleona; family Neelidae; genus Neelides; species Neelides folsomi. Next base: position 61,245 of record JAQGBZ010000219.1, on the reverse strand, counting down.
GAAGAATTCACCTACTCCCAAAACTTGCCAAATCATTCCGTGCACCTGGTAAGTATAACTAATGTTGACGATAATTTACAGCGGAGGCACGACAGTAAAAGAGACACTGCAGCCAAACATCATCAAGAAAGGAAAAAGGTTAGAAGATCGGCCGGGGGTCTTAAAAACAAGAAGCGCGCTTGGAAAAAATAATTTTTATATTCAAAAGTTATTCCTTATAAATTAATAATAATATATCGATATAATTTTGTTTTGTAATTTTCACTCTTGTATGATTAAATAATAAATAATTACTGTCTTTAATTTAAGATTTACGAATTATTTTAAAGTTTAATAAATTCATCATTGACAATTTATAACATTATTTTTCTTTTGTTGATTTAATACCACAATACAGTTGCTCTTTATAAATCACGACGATATCAAACTATTTAGCAACCTTAAGTGGTTCATCAAAAACTCCTAAAAAATAAATTATAATTGCTGGCATTTCCACGTTTATTTTACATAAGTTCTTTATAATATGGTAGTTAGCAATGACATACTCAAGTTACACAGCATGTTGCAATAAAAATAAAAAATCGCTACTTAACATTGTTTCGCTATCTCCATTTCGTCCAAAGTACTTATAGATAGATAGAAAAATAGAGATGATGGAGAAACTCATCTAAGTAAAATAATGTAGGACCTAAAAGTCTCTATACTGCATCATTTGGTCCTGTAGGTTTAACTATCTAGAATGGGAGAGACCCACAGCCGCAGGCTGAATAATACACGTATTAATCCTATAGTGTACATTGTTACTCCATTAAACATCATCTCATCATCCCACCATGTGGAGCATGGATTTTTTTATCATGTTGGGCTAGGCCCATCTCTTTTAGCAAAGTCTGTCCTTGTTGTGAACTTGAATAGAAAGTAAACCTCCTCTCTATAAGTTCACCAATGTTGATGAAATAGCCAAGCGCCGGCTATACTGGTTTTATATACCTTCCATTCCTCTTCTCTTCCAACCAGCCAGCAGAGAGTTTCTTATATGATCACACCACCAGAATTCACCAATTGCTTCACAGTCAGAGAGACTGCGAATTTCGCGAATCGAGAATTTCGCTCCTCTGCACTCCTACCCTGGCCTTCCCCTCTACACTTCCACTTGTCTCAGATCCGGCATGAGATTGACTTTATCCTTAACTATTACCATCCCTCTTTATTCAAACTTTCTCTTATGACAGAACTCAGGTTAACACGTTTTAATAATATACAAAAATTCCCACAGAATCCCGCCGAACGCCTCCACATATAATAAATCCACAGATTAAATTAAAATAGATCCCAGTCTCTGTCTACCAGTTTCAAGGTCTTTTCAGTTTTGAGGTAAGAAATCTTATCACGTGTTTCTACTCATACACTACTCCACTATGTATTTATCATTTTAGGAAGCACGTTGCAAATTATTTATATCATTTAATCAATGTTCCTGATTGTAATTATTCGCTGAAACTTTCATAATTAATTTAAGCTATGCTTTCTTTGTTTATTTCTAGCAAGCGACGTTCCTCCCACAGTCGACCATATAAATACATAGGAGGAAATAAAAGTCAATAAACGAGGAAATGCTCCTTCAGATAAGTAAACGAGTCTTGAACTCCCCCTTGCTTCAGGCAGAGGGTCGTGAATTGATTCGCGCTTTCTCAAGAGAAAAGCACATTACACCTCTCACAAGCACAATAAGTCTCATTACTCCTGAAAAAATCGAGAAAAATAAAAATCCATTACAAGTCAATTATTCCGGAGAAGGGCGGCCACTCTCCCTCTTACTATGTTGGTTGATGGCCAAAGACAAAGCCGTGTCAAAATACGTTAACTTTTATATGGAACATGGATTTGACGTCCTCACGGTCAGAATTTCACCATTTCAACTCTTATGGCCAAAGTCATGCGTCCCGATAGTCAAAGATGAACTCTTGCCAATTCTAGAAAACTTGGGGCATGAAAAGAGACTCGTTCATGGATTTTCTGTTGGTGGCTACGTTTTTGGCCAACTCCTTCGCTATGCCCATGATGACTTGAGCAAATATCAAAAAGTTATTGATGCGTTTAAAGGCCATGTTTGGGATTCAGTAAGTAATTTTGATTTTGATTTTGTATAAAAATTAAAAACCATATTGCAATCAACCCAATACGCTACAATTTGGCATCTGAACTTACGAACTATTTGAACTCAAAATCAGATTTCGAAATTTTAAAACTTGAAATCTAAATTCCTGAACTAATAATTTTAAAATTCTCATTTTTAAGGTTTGCGATGTTGAAGGAACGGCTATTGGAGTTTCAAAATCCTTATTTCCAACCAACAATCTTTTCCAGCAAAAAACACAGAAATCTATCGAACTCTATATGGAAGCCATGTACAATGTTGCTACAAAGTATTACAATGAGTCCCATGAATTCTTCTACAACAAACCGCTCAAATGCCCTGCTCTCTTTCTCTGCAGTCGTACGGATCAAATTTCAGCACTTCCTATCGTCTTCAGAGTCCAAGAGACTTGGGTTCCATTGGGAGTCACCTCCACAACCAAAATCTGGGAAAATACACCTCATGTTGGGCACATGGCAAGACACCCAGATGAGTACAAGCAAACTGTGAGAGCCTTTATTGAAAATATTGGAATCAATCCCATGTTAATTAACACACTTCGAGAAAAGGATATTCCTCAGTCGCAGAGAGAGTTCCATACCCAAAGAGAACACAGAGTCAACCAATTGGCTCGTTAAACAATGAATGAAATTCATGTAATTATGCCACATAAAAGTGATAGCAAAAGGAAACCGAATTTGCTATTGTGTTTATATTGTAAGTGTAATTAATTTGACCATCTCTAAATCCATTCAGTAACAAAATTCAAAATAACGTGTAAGCCGCAATAAACTAGCAAAAAATTCCTAGGTGTTAATGTTTTTATTTTGATATAATTATTATAAAAAACCAATTTTATTTTAAGTACTACCCATTCGTCTATTAATTGTTTATAATACACAATTATTTAGATAGGTATAGATAACATTTCGTAAACTTTCTGTAAATCCCGGTGTAATATAATGTAATATTAGGTACCTAGTAAAAATAAAACAAAATTATCTTATAACTCCTCTCAATAATATTTTTCTTTGTGATATTTGTGCTTGTTCAACCTTCCTTGCCCAAAACAAACTTTTTTGTTAAATATTAGTCAGGAAGAAAGTTGAAAAATATAATTATCTAATGTAACTTTGTCGAGTACTTTATACTTTCGCAATTCAAACCTTCTCTAGATTTTTTAATACATAATGTCACAATATGCAACACATTATAGTGATGAATATTGAAATTTAATAAGCATATTAATATTAACTGAAACTGTAAATGAAATACTTAATAATAGATAACACACTATTGTAATGTTCTATGTAGAGATGTTTATATTTATTTTAAACATTGTACCTTATATAATAACGTTGTTAATTATAATGTATACGTATAATGACATAGACCCATTTCGCAACGGAGCAATGCAATGTTTAGTTATTTTTTACCATTATCGATAAATGGTCAGCTTATGGAGAAGAGTATGTTTAGTTATCATCGTATCGGCTATTTTGAAATTTCAACTTTACTTGATAAATTCAACTCAAAGATACTATACCATATCTTTTAAAATATGTTGTAGAATTTCAGTCTATTTGACAAAAAATACTTTTTATAATGGATCCGAAGTTCATGTTTTTTATATAATATAAATAATTTAAGTTTGCCTACATTATAACATTTGCTAATAACTAATAGTACATACATGTAATTATTTCATCTTCTATGTCAATAACAATGTCCGATTAAGATGATTCCAATCAATCGTTCAAAACATTTAATCATTATTATCGCTATTCTTGTTTAGGTTCATTTCTGATTTATGCTGATTAAAAGATTTGTTTTTACGATTTCAGAATTACTATTTATCTACTACCTATACACTTTTCAAATCTTTTTTTTTTCATTTTGCCTCTACAAATTTATTAGAGCAGTAGTAGTACCATAAAGTAACTCTATCTTAAATTATAACATTTAACATAACGCATAACGTATAAAATGCATTTTATGTAGCAAAATTTACTCCAAAGAAAAATAGGCAATTGCAGTGCAATGGGATCCAAGCGCGGTTTATCTTTAAAAGTTATTTTGCATATTCAATACTCACAAACTCACAATACACAGCATCACATTTCAGCATGCATGAAGGACGTACGATAGGTATTCAATCGTGTTTTTATGCAAAATACCTGGCTACTTACTACCTATTTAATACTTTTATTAGTTGAGTGATTGAGTGGATTACTATTTTTCATATTATATCAATTAGCGGGTAGATATTTTCCCACAATGAATTGTCTAATAACTTTGAAAGAGTGAAAGAGCAAAGCATTTTAATTGTATTTCAACTACCCAACAAAAACAAGCATTTATCATCTCTTCACTTTTTAAGACTATATAATGGAGGCTATGGAATTGGTCAGTGAATGTGACAGTGACAAGTCTAAAGAAGCCGAGCACTTTGATCTGGGTGATAATGTAATGCTCGAAAAATGTAAAATAATTAAGTCATCTCAAGATGACATTTCTTATAGGCTACCTCCTTTATCACTCATATTATCAACAGAACTCTGGAAGGTGATTTACATTGGAAAAATTCTATTTTAAATTATTTATAATTTACACTGCATTTTTATTCATTTTCAACCAAGAGAAATGCTTTAATAATGATGAATTTTAATGAACAGATACCGGAATTGGAGGAATTAAATGAAAGTCTCAACGAGACGAAGTCTCGACTTAATGACTTTGAATTGGGAAAGTGGCATAAGCATACTAAAATTATGAACCCAGCTGGACTCATAATTCCATGCATTAGAGATAATTATAATCCAGCATTTTGTACACAGGTTAATAATGAATATTCAATTCTTTCATTTATATTTTTACAAATACTAAATAGTTATTATGATTCAAGAATTTCTCTAATTATTATACTCTTTGTATTTCATTGGATTAATAGGCTTGGGGAAAATTTTGGGAAATTCTTCATATTGATGATGTGATTCCTAAAACTATTAGAGAATCTCACAATCAAAACATCGAATTGAAGCTAAATAGCTTGCATCTTTGCGAAGCTCCTGGTGCATTCATCTCTGCTCTTGAATATTATGTCAACAATTATTTTCAAGATCCTCCAATGAAAGTGTGTAAAATCTTAATCGAAAATTTAATTCGTATCTTTTACTATCATTGGATCTCATCCTAATATTTTAAACTGATTCTGTAGCTCGAGTACTATGCTACCTCCTTGAATCCCTATCATGAAAGCAATGATGTCCGAGTGATGATCAATGATGACACTTGCATAAGAAAATCATTCTATCGTTGGGATTTTCTTGAAGACAATACAGGGGATATAATGAATCCAGAGAACATTGAAGGATTGGTAGCAAATAATATACATCGGAAAGTGCAAATGATCACAGCCGATGGTGGAATTGACTGTCAAAATAAACCGAACGACCAAGAACTTCTGGTTTTAGACCTTCAATTTGCTGAAATGATCTCAGCCCTTCTTTTGCTCGAAAAAGGTTTTTCAAATTATTTTATTTATAATGATACTAATTATTCTTAAAATTTTAGGGGGTTCGTTTGTATTAAAGATATTTACTTTCTTTTCCTGTCGTTCTGTCTGCCACTTGTATCTTTTGGCATCAATGTTTAAAAAGGTTAATACCACAATTACTTTATTACATAAAATATCATGTTGATGTTAAGGATTTTAAATAATATGTGTTATATTAAAAAAATTAGGTAATGCTCATTAAACCAAGAACGAGCAAAGAGGGAAATTCTGAAGTGTACGTTAGTTGCACCGAATATCTTGGTCTCGATATTGCGAAAGAGAAAATATCTTTTATATTTTCTAATATGGGTAAGACGCCATTTAACATTCAATAAAACTTATTATTTTTTGTGCAATGTTGTAATCATTTTTTAAATTATTATTTTAAAGGATCGGATACTTTTAAGAATTGTTCGATTTTTCCATTGCATATGATTCCAAAAACTTTCTTGACGAAAATTATTGAAGCCGCCAACTATTTCTTCGGAATTCAAGTATTAATTTAAAAATACTTCGTTATTGAAAAACTAAATAAATTATTCTTTTTATAATTCACATTTGACCACGTTTATAAAATATAAATCCCTTAAATTGAATAACTTTATATTTTAGAAAGCTGTGATCTCCAGGAACATTTTGACCTACAATTCTAAAAACGATGCCTTTCAAACGATTGCTTACTACACACAGATATATGTCTTAAACACTTGGATGGAAAAACATGCTTTGTATTCCATACACAGCCGTGTACAGCCCTATTCCATTATAATATATTTCAAATATATATAATATCAGTTTATTTTATTTTTGATTTCATCAATAATTTTGATATAATTTTCAGTCAAAGAAGAGGAAAAGAACGTCATTTCTTGAACACATGGCTCCGAAAGTAGAAAAGGGGAGTTTCAGTGAAAGAATTCAAATTCAAGAGGGATCAGATTTGGTTCAATTTAATTGGATTGTTGAAGAACTTTTCAAAACACGAGATTCCATTAAAAGAAAATATACCAGCTTTATTGTTCCTCAAGTAAATAAATTGAAATAGCCATTTAAAGAGTTGATGATATCTTAATATGTTGTTAATTTTTAATTTGTAGGACACCATCCAACAAGTAGTGTATGGGAAAAGATATGAAAATGTATTAGGGTCTCGATTCTGTTCGTGTAGTTTACTTATTCTTCGAAGTAAATTAAGAACAATACTACGAGGAGCCAATTTATCCTATCCGGAATTTCAACCCTGTTCATGTAACAAGTGGGACAAAGAGGTATGCGAAACTTCAAGGACGATAACGTTAATGTATTAATATCGAGATGTTTGCCTAAATCAATATTTTTTAAAATTAGGATAATGCTATCAGAAGCATTTGTTTCAAGATTCCACTGAGGGATTTTGTAGAGAGAGACGATTTCGATATTTCGATCATTCATCTCACAACTCTACTTGAAGAGCTTAAGACTTTACCAACGGGGAATTCAATTTACTTGTGTGATTTTACCCTCTTGTCTCGCTTTCATATTTGTTTCATCTCAGTCTTAGCAAACTTATTTTTTAAGGTGAGTAAATACAATTCACAATAATTAAGATGAATGAGTGACAATATTTGGTAATTATTCAATGCTAATTTATGTATAAATATATCTTTATATTTCAGACAACTCTGGTTTGGAATAAAGAAGAAGGTTCAAGATGTGGCATTTTCATGAATAATTTTGAAAGTATTGAAAGTTCAAAGAACAAAGAATTGTTCAATACATTGGCACTACTTGTGGAGAAGATGGGAATGAAAGACGAGACTGATGTACCTTTGGAACTCTTTTGCATCACTAGACTCCGTAAAAATATCATAGCTTATAATTTAATTTGGGCATATAAAACAATATGATTAAAAATATACTTATTGACTGATACTGATAGTCATTTCACTTTTTTGCTTTTAGTAAAAATCACTACTCTGGAACCAATATTTTCCTACAATCAGGCGAATACAATTGAAGCAACTGAGGAATACAGTAAATTAGCAGCATCGTTCATTTTATAAGACTCTGTCATCTTTGAGCTTGATTACTGATTAGAGAATTTGTCAATTATATAATATAGTTTTAATATTTCGGTGAATTTTACACTATCAGAAATCGAAATATATTTTGTAATAATAAATAATTAACACTAATACACAGTATTTTTCTCTTCTACTATGGTACGTAGGGTATTAAATTATTGTGTTTATCAATTTATGTAATTTATCATTAAATCCGAATTTCATTTCACCACTTTCAATGAATAAAAAGTAATTATATTTAAACAAACCAGATTTAAGTTAGAACCGCATTATATTCTATTGCAATTGCATACAAAGAATTCGAACATAAAAGTGAGCAAGGGGCATTGCTTACCTTTTGGTTTATCTAACAGTCTGTTTCATGGAAGATTTGAGGCAGAGTATTCAACATTATACGAAATTAAACCACCTGTCAAATTAAATAAAAAAGGATTTCATATTATAATAGTTAATGACATATTTATCTATATTTTATAATGCTCTAAATTAAAAGGTTAAAATAAAATTATTTGTGTAGTATTAAAGTAAATACCCACCAAAATGAGTTCTTCGAGCGGTCCATTAGTGACGGGTATTTCTCCCAAAGAAGGTCCGCCCGGGACGAATGTCACCATTCGGGGTGAAAGACTCGGAAAATCACAAAGTGACCTTGTGAGGTTAGAAATATGTGGGGTCGATTGTCTCCTCACAGCTGATTGGAAAAGTCCGAATAAAATCCTAGCAAGGACCCTTCTCTGCAGAGGAAAGGGAGACATCAACATTTTTACTCGCTCAGGAGGAAAAGGATCCTCAACAGTTCAATTCAGAGGTATATTTCATATTAAAATAATATGGGTGATATAAGGATTTAATATACAATTTACGATTTAAAGGATTTATGGAAAATATCGGTCCAACAAAAGAAAGCTCAGTATGGGTTGACGAAACCGTGAGTGTCGGCCCAAGACCACTTTCAATGTCTTCTTATCAACAGGAAGATCCATTGCAAATCTCTGTTGAAGGAAATGAGTAAAATAAAAATATTAATTTGGGATTTTCTGAATTTTAAATAGCTTCTATTAATGGTTAATTCATATAGGTTTATATTGTAATTTAAAATGGTTATTAGGAGGAAAAAAATTCATGTCGAGGAACTCCTTGAATTATTTCCGGAAGGAAGTGGAAATCTTCGATCTGAAAATTTTGTACCTGCTTGGTTCTTATTGGAAAATCACCATTCGACAGGTTTTGAAGATCTTAAATCCGGACTTCACTTCTTGGGAAGAAAAGTGGGAGCGCAAACTGAAGGAAAATTATCTTTTCTGAAAGAGCACATGAGCTCCGTAATTGACCAACTTGATGCCTTAATTGTCCTTAAAGAGAAATTTGACCTTTACGGGAAGAAACATGGCGGGTCCTTCATTGCTGAAGACGGAAGGAAAATTGATGAGCAGATCGCCGGTAAAAGAACTTTCACTTCCCTCATGGACTTTCTCTTTCGCAATAAATAGATTTTTTCTTTATTGTTCTTATAATTTAAAAAAAATAGTTGGCAGTTGAATAAATAATATTACATTATGCATAATTTATATTGGATAATTTGATCATTTAACTTAATGATTTTCAGTGTGCGAGAGAGATGCTGGAAAATTGTTCCAAGATGTTCTTGCAAGAAAAGATCGAGCTGATGTGACAAGAAATGCTTTAAGTGCTTATCAGCGTTTCCGGTTCCTTTTTAGCCTTCCAGGAACAATGCAGAGAAGTATTGAAAAGGGAGAATATGAAATTGCTATCAACGACTATGCTAGAGCTAAAACTCTTTTTCTCCAACCTGAGACTAATAAGCCTGTGCGTTTATATAAGATATAAATTATATATTATTTGACACTTTACATTCTACGTATATTACAATTTCTTAAAAGTATGAAATGAAATAATTCAATTTGTTTTGTAAGGTATTCTTGAAATTCCGGGAAGAAGTGGAAACACGTGCTGAAAAATTGAGAGAAACTTTAAATTCAGAATTGCTCAAAGAACCTCCGAATTCTGAAGAACAGCGAATTCTAATTGGCTACCTTGTCACTCTTGAAGCAAAATATGATCCTGCATGGGTTGCAATTATGGGCCATTTTGATCATTTAAAGAAATCCATGAAGAAGTGCTTTGAACAATTTTCTCCGATGGAAAAGGGAAAGGATGTTCTTCGAACACCATCTAAACAAGATAGTCAGGTGGGTTTGAAATCAATATTTGTAAGTAATGCTAATTATTTTAATACTACACTATAAAATTTCATTTATGTATTTACTTGTGTTTTTACTATTCGTAGCCTAATTATCCAAGTCAAGTATTATTCGTTGAAGCAATATCTGATATCTTCTCGACTTATTTTCCTGAGTTTTGGCATCTCGGTCAAGATTATTTTGCTGAAAAGCTTCCAATTAAACCCAATTTGGGAAAACAAGCTGACATGAAAGTAAATACCATATAACTACATACATATTTTATTACCTATATGTTAGATGATTACTTTATTCATTCATAGTTAATACTTTATTCATTCATAAAATTCTACTCTTAGCGAATGATGATGGAAGGAGTGGAATTATATGCGACTCTCATCGCATCTGCTCTTTTACCAAGTCGAGGGAGAGAAAGCTCTGAGTATATTTGGAATGAGAAATCTGGCGATTCATTGAGCGAATGGCTGCCTCATTGCCTCTCTGACATACGAGAATCATTCTCTGAACTTTTAGCTCTTGATCCGCCTAGAGAAATGGTTGACATTATAAGAAGCTTACTTTTTAGGATAAGGTAAAAGCACATTAAACTATTTATAATTCCCAATTTAACACTTTTAATATTTTTCTATTTAAAATCAGAGTTCACTCGCTCGAAATCATGGTGCAACAAATGGGAACAGAAGTGAGCGATTTGTATAAACATGAAACCTGGACAAGTGAGCCTCTTGGAAAACATGGATTTATCACAGCCCTTGTAATATCATAATTCATTCATGTCGTTAAATATATTTAAAATAAGCTTTAATTTTGTATAATGTTATTTTTAAATAGGTTCATAGTAGATAAAATTTAATCAATATTCTATTCTTACAAACATTATTAAAAGTAGATAATATTGGAATAATGAAGTTTTATTAAAAGGTTTTGATGCATTCAATTTATATTTTAAACAGCCAAATAAGTACGAGAATTTGGTTATAAATTGCGGAAAGATGATCAAAGAAACCATACTTCAGAAATATATAGAAGAAAAGCAATTGCTAAAAAGTGAAGAAGTTCGAGCAACTCTTAAAGAAGTATTTGGCAGCGCCTTAGCATCATTCGCCGATGTATGCTCAATTCCTTATATACCAATAAATATTAAATTTTAGTAGTAACCGAATTATTAAACTCCACTGTTGATATCATAGGCCTTGGAACTATTAATGTCTAAAAACAAAAGAGGAAGAATGAATCAAAAAGGTAGCTTCAGTCTGGACATTCAAAATGAAAATGACCGAGGCGGACTTACCACATCTCAATCAACGTGTCTTCTTCTCATCCTCAATAATTGCTCATATACCAAAGACATCATCCTTCCGCAGATTTACAAAGCTTTAATTAAACTCGGATTTCCCGAAATGCCCGAAGCCATCGAAAAGGCTCGAATTGCCATTAATGTAATTTGATACTAATGGAAAGCCAATCATAAAAACATCAATCATCTTAATTTGATAATGTTTAACAGGGCGTTGAGAATTTGACTTTTGCTAAATACACTGAAATGAAATATGAACCAGTTGTTGGTCAAATAGAACAAGGAATGTACGCTGGACGCTTTGATTGGAACATTTGCCTTGAACCATTTGGAGTCAGGCCGTACATTACTAAAGCCATTCTTGGAATGATTGAGATCGTGTCTGAGGTAAGAACTTAGGGTTGTTTAATAAAGTAATATACATTTGAATAAGCATTCTTTTCTTCATACAGGTTAGTTGTGTAAGTGAGAAGCTCGTATTTGTCGTAATGACTCAGGTAGTTGAAAGCGTTTGTGAAGAGCTCACTCGCCTCTTCTCGTGCGTTCCCAAGTTCTCAGAACATGGGAGTGGACAAGCGGCCCTTGACGTTGCCTCGTTCCAAGATGCTGTCAACGTGTTTCTCACCCCCAATTCAAAGACACTTTTGAAAGAGACGTTCGGCCTCATTCCAAAATACGGCGAATTAGTGAGGAGTCGGAAAATTCAAGAAATGCTTGATGATCATCGAAAGAAAACTAAGCTTCAGTATCTTTGTTTTACCGCTACAAAATCTCCTACTTAAAATGTATACTTACAATTTTCTAAAATTATTTATTAATGTTATTTCAATCAATTTTTAGCTAAGCTTGTAAATAAATACCATGGTATTATATAACATTTTTACTTTTTCTTGTTTATTCATAATTTTATGAAACTTGTAACACGAGTAATATAAGAGATCAAAGGGTTAGTTTGAACAGTGGAAGACGTTCTTCTGAGAAAGTTTTTAATTCGAGAACGCGGTTTTCTTTCCGCTTTGAATTTTGAGTAATTAGGAGTCTGATGAGCGACATTGTCTCCATTTCCTTCTGCGGTTCATGGGCAGAGCATTTGAGTGTGTTTGGGCAATTAAGTTCTTCCTGATAGTCGGGGAGATGAAAGAGGGACCTTCTTTCATGTCCTCAATGACGGTCTTTGTTTTCCTTAAGCACTCAAATGCTCCAGAATATTTATATTTAATAAATCTATCAACCCTCTTTGAACTCTGAGAAGAAAGAAGAGGAGGCTCCATTTTCTCTTTTATGCATTTTCTCAAACTCTTTCATCTCTCACTCCATGAAAATAATTAAAATCGGGCATAGAATTTAAACTGGATCAAGTTGAAAGTAGGCGAGACTTCACAAGGCGTTCTTCTTTGCTTAATTGCTCGTTGTCATTAGAATAAGACAGGGGAAGGTAAGTGGGTTTAGAGGCTGAATATATATTATATTCTACGTATTGTATTATTGTTGCATATTTCCGTCTCCTCCTCCTCAATGAGAGTTGAGAGGAGGAGGCGGTGGAGATTTAAATTTGAAAGGAGAATGGGGAAGGCGAGGCTTCAAAGGGAAGAATAAAGAAAAATTGCGAGATCTCTCTTTTCCTTCTTTTCGGCAGATGAAAGAGAAGTTCTTTTATCTCTTCTCCATTGCCTTATTAATATCCTCTCTTGTCTTCCTTCCACTTTGAAGGGGGGAGAAGCCAGCGACGATTCCGCCTTGGCCGTAGGAGCTTCACAAGGTATTCTTGTGGGATTCCTATTAGTATTCACGTAAAGATTCGGAATCTAAATAGAGATCAGAGCCTGAGGAATTCTGAGAAACAATGATAAGGGCCCTCGCCTACCTTTCATCTCCTTCAAATCCAATTCAACTAAATACACACATCACTTATCCATGCGTAAGCCGATTCTTCAAAAAGTAAAATTATTAAATTCTCCTCCCTAAACAATTTGACTGCTCTCAATGCCCCTCAAGCGGTCCTTGTATTTTATGTACGTAATATGTATGATACTATTGCGCCTCAACTGTACTGAGCCAAATGATAAGCGTTTGAATCATTGTAAAATCCTTCAAGTTATGACCTAAAAACGAAGTCTTGAAAGCAAATTCATATTAAATGTGCACCCTCATGCTACAAGTTTCGAAGAAGCAATAAGATTTTTTAACAAGGTTCAACTCCACTCGAAGAATAATACTTTCTTCTCAACTTTTAACAAGGTAGATTTCTCTTTAGAAATCCAAACTTTCAACAGAAAGAACTGGGGACAAGATAAAGAAACCTGCACAATAATCATCAATTTATTAGTATTAACAATATGACATTGAGCTCTTTTTAGGATTGGAGTTCTTGAGGGTTTTCTCCTTCCTCTTTCATTTCTTTACTTTTTCTCTGATCTTGAAAAAGAAGAACTTACCCTCTGAGGTTCGTATTAGCTTTGGGGGTGGAGGAAAACGCTAAGCCGGGTCTTAAAAGAGCTAAAAAGGGGAAATCTGGAGGGCTCGCCACTAGAGAGGATTTAATTCATTTTTTTCATTAAGGAAAGAGTCTCTTGTCCTCGTTGTCATCTTCAACTCTTTCAATGTGATTTAAAGATGAAAATGAAAGAAGATATCAAATATCAAGTCTTTATATGGATTTCATTAACGACTAAAATCCGCAAGTGTCTTTCTTGTAATTACTTTAAAAAGTTTTTTTTCTTATTTACATTTATTTAGTTGATTAATTAATAATATTTTGGATTTTTACTTATTTATTTATATAGAAAAGTATCACTTAATTTTTTTATAAATGTTAACTTTATAAAATGATGAAAACTTATTGTAGGATGTAGGATAGAAAAAAATTGATTCTTTATGTAATAAATACAGTAAACATTATAAACGTAATCAGTATTAATAAAAACCTAATGTTAGTATTAAAATGTCAGTTTACGAAATATTGAAGAATATGCTTCAGGAATAAATATTTGAAGAAATGAGCAGCACGATACCACGACCTTTTAACTGCCCCCACTAACAGAGAGATTTAAGGTTAGAATTTCTATTGAGTGTGGAGAGGGAAAATGTGGTTTAGTGCGAAGACGATTAAAGGGGTAGGAACAGGGTGAGAGGAATCCTTTGATCAGCTAATTGTGATCCGAAGTCGGTCATCCGTCTCTTCTGGGATTCCTTAATTAAAAGTCTTCCTTTTCCCTCTGCTGCCAGTGAGGGTCATATAAAAATGAGACCTGCATCGTCTCCGGTCATCAGGAGGAATAGTTTTTGAGTCTGCGGTGGAACTCGAGGCGGGCTTGTTGTACACACAGGACATTATTAATGAGAGAGCATTGATGAAAGGCCTTTCATGTTCTCCTTTGATCTCCCTTCTGTCTCTTTCCGGCAGCCGCCCGGCTCAAAGCGCCGCTCCTCCTTCACAGGGAGGGAAATCCTTTGAAGACGAAAGAAATGGCTCTCGCAGTCACGAGATTGATACTTCCATCCCACTGCCTTCCCTCCCCTTCGTAAACAAAATCTTCCTTTCCCCTAATTGATTCACGTCCTCCCCACACAGGTGAAAGTAGTGAAAGTCTCGTTTCATCAAGGAGCTCAAAAGGAGAAATCTCTTTCAAAATGTCAACCTCGTGGAGTTAAATTGGGAATAAATAGCCAAATATTTACAGCCGGAATAAAATGATTTTTACCTTCAAACACATATCATTCCAGCTTTATACAAAATGGGACTCGCATCAATCATCTCTCAATTGTAATTTGGTCTAATTTTCTTTGAAGATCAAAGGAGGTATTAAGCATGTGTACATTCATAAATACTTACCATATATAAATATATGGGAGCAATATAAGGATACAGAACTGGATAGTACCGACATGCATATCGTATTTAGAGTTAAGTTAAAAAGATCAAAGGGGTAGATAAAAAGAATTGGAACTTAGAACGTTCGATTCGTTTTGAATCTAGACTCTTTTCCCACTTCCCTTTGTACTCCTTTTATATGACGTAAAAGGTAATTTATATTTTAATTGTCAAAATTTGTATTTTGTTTAAATTTTAGTAATGATTAATAAATCAGGAATAGTTACACTAATTCAAAAATCAGCAATACATGGCGCATAACTAATATAAAAATTCTTAGTGTTTAATCATTTTGTATTTAATCATAATTTTTACTTTAATTAATTGACTTATTTCAGTAATTTCATTTTTGAATTTGTTAATAATTTGTAATAGAGAATTTTTGTTTAAACGTGTATAGGTAAATTCCTGATGTTAATAGTTGTTGAGCTTCCCATTTGCTTTCAAAGGAGAATGAAATTAAATCAGTTCTGCTACAAAATTTTGGACGGAAGCGATTTTGTCGGAAAGAGGAAGTCCTTTATTTCAAAGCAAATTTTTCTCTCTGATGTTATCTATTATTGCATCGTCACAAGTTGTTTTCTTTTAAATTGTCTTCTTCCTCTTCTTCATCTTTGTTTCATAACACGTGGGGTGGGGTTTATTGTTATACATTTGGATATGAAGAATCGGGCGAAGTGGAGCTGAGAAACTTCAAAGGAGTCCATAAAGGAGGTTAAATCAAGTTAGATGTAATTAGGACCACAGGTTTCCATATTGTCTACTTCAAGCGGAACCTTTCATCTACAAAGGGGGAACTTCAGAAGGATCTTCCATTAGGAACCGAGAAAGGCCCAAACTCACTCATCAAATTGCCTCATATGCATCCTAATGAATTTCCGAGCAAGTATAAAGCCCAGAAATAGTTACCTTATAGATTTACATACAGACGTTCAAAGACTTTCAACTTTCCCTTTGCTCTCTTTTCTCCCGTTGGAAGGGAATGTGACAGAGTTACAATTAGTTATCCAACGTGCATAAAACGCTTAATTTATGCAGAGAACGTAATCAAGTAAATTGCAAATAACTATTTACTCTGTACAACTCCCTTCATAAACCCCGTTAAAGTTGACAAGAAGGGTCTTTGGGCATTCCCAGACATTTCCTCAAAGGTATTCCCATCGAAATTAAAAGTTATTTTTAAGGAATATTATGTGAAAGAGAAACTTGATTAAATTGTGAATACTTTGAAGATGAGAGGGAGTCAAAGTTGTAGGACAAGTTTTGGGTCTTTGGGAGAGGAATCTTTTAAGTTTTATTAGCTTAGAAATCATAAGGAACCTGAAAAGGAGCCGCCGAGGATGAGCCTTTGAAGTCGGAAACCCGGTTGGGAAAAATAAGAGATATTAAAGCGGCGATGACGAAAGAGAGAGAAATGGAGATTCATTACAGCGGTATTAGAGTAGATTGACATAGAGCCTCGACTCCCAAACTTACACTCATCTCCTTACTCACACACACACATTCATACATAAGCTTCTAATCGTGACATAAAAGAAATCCTTTGAAGAACTTCGGATTACGAAGTCGGCAAATTACATTAATAGTTTCGATTTATGTCTCCTTTATACTTTCACAGAACTCTGCCCGTTCTCATCAATTCCTCCCTTTCATCTTTCGTCCCTCCTTCTTCCTACTTTAAATCTTTAAATATTTAGTAACATCTTATACATAGGACACTCCCCACCAACAGCTCGACGAAACTCCCGATTAGCCCTTATGTACGTCCCACTACGGGCTGCTACATTACAAATTCGGGTTCGTATTACTTCTCCCATGTCGACGTCAGGAGGATTTCGAGGACTTCTATCTAAGGTTTAATTCGAATTCTCAAGATATCTCTTACTCATTTACATTGAGAAAAAGAGAAAGAGAAAAATTAAAGTTTGAAAAGAAATTTCAACTAATGAGTTTCTGAAAGAAGGAAGTATGCAAATGAGAAAAAGTGGAAAATGCCCGAAGAAATGAAGAGGATTGGGAGGGAAACAATTTTAATTTGTCTCTTATTTCCATTTTTAATTTGAGAAGATGTGTGAAGGGGAGGGTGAAAGGGGATTTAAAAAAGTATTGTCTCGGGGTTTCATTATCCTGATTTTTTCATTAAGAGGACTCAGATTAAGAGCATGAACAACAGGGAAAGAATGTTGATGAGAGAGCGAGAAGCGAAGTGAAGAAAGGATGGATAAATAAGAGCTTTACAAAAGTCTTAAAAGAGACATGGATTACTCCCCACTTTGAGCTACTCAAATATCCAAGTTGATTTGAAAAAGTTAAGAGTAAAGTAATTAAAATCCGAAAAAAGATTTTTTTTTAATTGTGAGCTTTTATTATCTTTCCATTTTTTATTATGTAGTTTTTTTAGTTATTTGTTAAACGTTTTAAGAGTTGCAACAAAATAAATATGTATCTTTTTCTTGAAAACACAGATAAGTACATAATATAGTATTACAGCACTTACAAAAAGTTAATTACATTGTTAGCGTATAAAATAATTTTTCTCTATAATATTTGGGTCATAAGTCCTAATCATTACTTTTGCAATAAGATAATATATGCATTTATTTTACACTGATTTTGAGAATCAAGGGAAAGAGAATAAACAGAAACATATTTGCAAAATTGGGAATTCCTAAATTCCAAATGGTAAATCCGTCAAAGAACCACATGATTAATGAGGTTAATTGGGGCGGGTTTGAGCAAGCAATTAGAGCTCAATGTTTCCCAGCTGAGCATCATGAGGAGCACATGAGGGAAGATGAGGGTTTTAGTCTTGAGTGAGTGGGCTGTAAGTGGGGTGGAGAACGGGAGAGAAGAGCTATTTAACGGAAGATCAATTTGCATTGAAGTGCCGACTTTGATCCTAGTGCAAAAATAATCTTCGGAGGTACCACAGCTCCATTTCAAAGGCCCGCTATGTTTGTATCCGGGAGAGATGCTGATCGGGTCTATTCTTCCACTTCGTATGCGTCCTGGAGGAGCCTTTGAAGTCCGGGGCAGATCAGACGACTCACCTTTGTAGTCTCTTTCCCTTCAAAGGGATGTAGAGACATTATTCATCAGGGCGGTTGGTTGCTCCCCCATACAAACGACAGACTCTTTGGTGAAATACATTATAACTCGCATTCTTTCCCCGGCTTCCCTTTAATTGATATTAAAATTTGGGAGAAAAGGACTCCTTTCATCTTCAAATGCTTTTCCACTTCTACTTATGGGAAGAAATAACTTCTCACAGACTTCTCTCAACCTTAATCTCCATACATTCGATCCCCCAATTATGTACACTTTTTCCTTAGATTTCAGACCTTCCAGTTTTTTTATTATATGCAACAACAAAAAGAAATATGAAAACTTAAAATTCTAAGTAAAACTCATATAGTTTACAAACGTATGAATACCAAAATACTAATAATACATGCATATTTCTGATATTTGTAAATAATAACTAAATAAATTTTAACAAGTGAAAGATTTATATACTATCAATTTAACAAAATTGTTTGATCGGCATTAATGGAAAAATTGGTAATTGAGTTTAATGTTGTGTTGTTTAAAATCTGATAAGTTGGAAAAGATTAAGAGCTTTCACTTTCATTTGAATAAACAAAACCTGACCTTAACAATTTGTGTCAATCGTCAAATTACGGAAGCTCATTGACGCATAGGGTTGATTCCTTAATTATATTTGGGGTGGAAATTCGGCGAGTGCGTGAGTTTGCGTGTGGGGTGGATGAAGGGAAAAGAAAAGGAACATTTGGGCTGCACTGGCGAACAGTAGGCGGAAGTAAGTTCGGGAAACCTCATCGCGGGCATCAAGCTGCGCTCTAACCACATTTTCAATTACTTCACCCAAACATTTGCCAAAATTCGGTCCATAGCCTTCTTCGGGCGGCGGCTTCGGCTTCGAAAGTACTCGAAGCTTGACGGCAACGTAAGTAGCTCCACTTTTCCATTATCCCCTGACCATTTTATCCGATTGGGAGTCGAAAAGACCATGCAGGGAAAAAGTCTGAGCTTTTAAGGCAGATGAATTGAGCCGCCCTTTTAAATGTCTTTTGCCGGCATCCTGGCCAAGCTTAAGGAGAATACCGGGGCGTAATCGTAAACAGTTGCGAGGTTGAGTTGCAGAGAAAATAATCATTAGAATAGAGGAATCGGGTTACATGGGGGTTCAACCATTGTGAGTGGAGTGTGTGCATGAGGAGCCGACGGAGGTAGAGATAAAGCGTATCGGTGTGGATTAGGGAACTTCAAAGGACGCCGCTTATGACCAATTGAATCAGTCGGGGAAGATGAAAGGGAGAGCACATTGGGATTGTTTCTCTCTGCCTTTGCTCTTTGCCGGCTCGCACACAAGGCATAAGATGACAACTGCACTTTTTGCACTCTGCCCCTCTAGATATTAAGGAGAGTCAGATGCAAATTATGGCAAAAAGAAGTTCACTTATATGTGATTTCCTCCCCTTGGCGGCTCGCATTTGATCTCCCCAACAAGACAAGTGTCTTCTGTCCAAGACCATACAGCCTGCGAATCTCCATCAGCATGGAAATGACAGAAGGCTCCTCTATCCATCTACTTATCTATTATATGTGTGTGCGTTGGCCATTAAAATAGGTAAATATAAGTATGTCGCAACTCGCGGCTCGTGTGTGCCGTTGAATGAAGTCATAATGAAACTTTGTTTCGCCGCTCTCAAAAGGTCTTCCTTTGTCTCCATACAGTTTAAAATAAATCTGAAAAAGTCTCATTGTCTCCCCACCACAAAGAATCACTTGAGGAGTCCGTTTGGGCCAAAAAGATATTCAACTCATGGAGGCGGAGAGGATTGAGAGCTGAATCCAGCCCTTGTCTCATCCCTATAAAGACGGGAGTCGGACGAGGAGGATTCGGCCTCAAGATCAAAGGGAAGGAATTTATTGTTATGATTAGAACGGATATTTTGGCACGCGATGGACGCATTTCACATTCGTGCTCATACGCTCGAGAGATCAAAGGCGGCGGCGAAGCGGTGGCTGTTTGAACTCTCCATCCCGCACCTTCAGACCTCAGCCTCTGAACAAGAGAGCTTTAAATGCTTTTATACTTCCACACCTTCCGCCTTGGACTCCAATGGACCTCCAACGTCTATTAGCCTCTTTGGTCTTTTATATTATGTATACGCTTAATATGTAAGTACTGTAGTAGAAGTACTCACATGGACAGGGATAAGAATCATCTGCCCTTATGCACCCCGCCCATGGTAAAGAACAATCTTAATGTGGCCCAACCCTATAGGCCCATGAAATAAATCTCATAATGGGTAGAGAGGAACTCGAACTGTCTTTTCGGCTCACTTCAAACTCCCCTCGCCCTCCGAAGAAGTTGAGAGGAAAGTTTCGGTCAGAGGTTCCCTAACAGAGTCATAAATAGTCTTAATGAACAATTAGGATGAGAGTATTCAAGTTCCTTTGCTCATAACTCTCCCGCGACTATTCTTCCCATTCCAAGTGAAGGGCCAAGGAGAGGGGAATTGAGAGATTCTCCAGGGTTGACGAGGAGTGAAGCGTGAAATTGGGAATCAACTCTCCTCTCACTTACTACCAGAGGAAAAACTAGGAGCTGGATGGCCCAACTAGGTATTTTATGGGAGAAGCCTATGGGTTGTAGTGAGGAGATTTCTTGTTCTTCGGCTTCTTCACTTAATAGATTTATTAGACGCATATGTTATGGAACTCAATTGAAAAGAGCATTGAAGAAAGTAGGAGGAGAAGTGCAAATGGGGAGATTAAACGAAAGACAGAAGTGGGAATTAAAAGGTTTTAAATGGACCTTTCTTGGGGCTCTCTTAAGTGAGATCTCTTTGAGCTCTCTGTCCAAGAGCAATGAAGATTAATTCAATTCCCACTAATACAATTTGTAACAGTTGGAGATCTATTTCTCGAACCGAGACTTATTAAAGTTGATGAGGAGGAAGATGGGTGGCCGCGGCAGCTGGGGCTTCTAATCTATTCAGTTTAAATTGATACACAAATCCCTTCACTCAGACTTCTCCACATTCATCCACCATGTGATGCATTATTTATCAAGTATGTTTTACAAAGGCCCATTCACACTGTCTGTTAGTAAATACAAACCCTATTTTTGCATTTACCATATGGAGGTTTGAACTTGGAGTTGAACAATGTGCTAAACAAAATAACTACAGATAAACAGTCTACAAACTGCTCAACGAAGCCCCATCCTCGTCAATTCCAATTGAGGATATTTGCAAAGTAAATTGAGAGTGAGTGAGGGGTCGATGAGGGAGATAGGCCTTGATTTGTTTATGACCCTTGATTGTAGAATTGGGGATAATGGGAAAGGTTCGTTGGCTCGGAGCAGAGAAGACAACCTGCGGTCGGAGAGTAATGGAAGGTGTAATGGAGCATTGATTAGCGTAGCCAGGATTTTATGTTTCACCTAATTCAACGGGGTCACGCGAAAAGCCCATCAGTCAAAGCGTAATCAGACGCTTCCCTCGGTCGACTGCCGCCGAGACTCCCCTCACTCCAAAACTACATTAGAGGGAGAAAACTTAACTGGCCTCGATAAACGTGTGTGTATAATCCCTATCTTGCAAAGCCACTCTCGATCATTTCCCTCGCCTCCATGAGATTACACATTACATCCGCACGAACTCTCTTGGAATCAAAACAGGAAATTGTCCTCATTTCCTTTCCCTCAAAACTTATCTTGCTTTTTCATATTACTCTTTGAATTTTTCTTAATTAAAAGGTTTGGTCAAAAATTGAGTTTGATAAATCTCTCTCCAACTTTTGCTTTGTAATATTTAGTTGAAGGATTACGAACCTGATAAGGATTACCTTCTTTATGTATTACTCTCCTATAATTTTACCTATGTATGATGCAAAATTTATAAACAATTGAACTTCTCAAATATACCCTTTTGTACAACCAGTATTATAAGGGTAGTATTTGTGGAATTGCTTAACAATATAAAGCCAAAATTGTTAATACGTTAATACAAAATACATACTGTACATACAATAAGTATGTATACGGAGGACCAATGAATGGTCCTCTGTATACAAGGAAGGTAACAAGAAGGAATAAACAAAAAGTTTGAATACGAATCACGGATAATTGTTCGGACATGAATCGATGGTCTCCCGAATCC
Source organism: Neelides folsomi (assembly GCA_034687125.1). Lineage (NCBI taxonomy): Eukaryota > Metazoa > Arthropoda > Collembola > Neelipleona > Neelidae > Neelides > Neelides folsomi. The sequence continues at coordinate 38,906 of JAQGBZ010000219.1, read as the reverse complement.
TTCTTTTGAAGACTTGGAGTCGGTGAGGGGAGATGGAGACAAAGGACGTTAAATATTAAGTCTGTCATGTAACAGCTTAAGCTCCCACTGGAGATCCCTTTTGTGCTCTTACGAAGACCAATTCAGGTCTGATTAACCTCATTGTTTGAATCTTGAATGTTGAGCTGCGAGGGATTCGAGATTTCCTCCTTTCAATTTACAATCTCCTCGTCCGGATTTCCTCTCCACATCTGGTCCCTAATCCCGAATTGGGCTTGGGCGATTGAGCCCAAAAGGAAAGGATTCGGAATAATCTTTAAGTTGAGAATGAGTGGCCATGATCTTTTGTCAATAGATACAATCTTACGATCTTCTACACAGGGCGAGGATAAGAAGAAGAGCGTATGACTTCCCATAAGCCATTCAATTCGATTTTTGGTCCCATTCAAACCTCGAATCTTTAATGGTACTTCAAAATTATTCTTCATCCTACAACAGATTTCATGAGAGGGAGAGAATGGCGTTCTTGGAAATTCCGGCTGCCAATTCTGAGAGTCTGCAAATTGAAGTACAGGCGAAAAGAAATCCATGAGAGCTTGAAGTACCAACATTGAATCCATACAAATACAATGTGTACGAAAAGTTACATTGTGTTATTCTTTTGGGAAAATTTGAGGAATTGAATGGAGCGTGATGGGTGGGGTAGGAGATCCTTCTTCTAACTTTTGTAAAAGTTCATGAAGCCGAGAGTCTACTTATGTGTATCGATTTGAGGTTCTTGGGGAAGTAATAACAACGTGAGAAAAGGAAAGAGGATAAAGGAAGATTTGATAAGGTCTCTGATTTCTCGGAGCCTATTCTCTTCTCCGTCCAACGAAGCCAATAATCGGGCGGGGCCGTTTCATGGAGACACATCCAGACAGTAACCACATACATATCCGTTCGTCCCTTGGAGCTAAAAGAGAGGCCATTAAGGCCATTACTTAACTTTACTCAGGGAGTCCCGGGTCCTCAGGTGGAGGCCAGAGGAGAGCCCATTACAAAGTACGAAATTCACACCTCGCCTCCCTTTTCACTCTCCGCTCCCTTCAGCATTCAATTTCTACGGAGGGCTCCTCACAATGGAGTTCTCCCAAGTCCAAGTTAAACCCTGACGCCCACCATTCTTCTTTGTGATAAATGCCCCAAGTTAAGGCAGTTTACGACTCTGGTCGGCCCCTCACTTCCTCACCGCTCACCCTCTTTCTCTTCGCCATCCACAAATACATATAACACGTCGGACTCAACTTTTACACATTACAATAACCTTATGGTACGATGTGCATCCATAAAGTTTTGATTAAGGACCAAACATAAATCAACCTTTGCACCCTCTCTCAGACCAACAGAATAAAATTACGAGTGTGTAGTATATTACGTACACATACTTGTATCGTACAACTTTGAAAAACGGCTGTCAATGGTCGTACATTAAAGTCATAATAAAACAGATAGCCGTTTTGCTTCTTTTTTTTCACACACTCAAAGTTAGCTTGAGAGTTTTGAAAAGTGTAATAAAAATATCGACATTTGGCGTTGGAAAACGGAAGTTCACATGAAATTCAATACATTGTAGGGCCAGATGAGTTTCAAGACAAAATTTCGCCATTCCTTCCTTCATTCCCTTCATTCTTTTGGTAAGGAAGAACTCTCATTGAGACTTTTATGAGATGTTTGTATTAGAAAATAAGAAATTCGAATTTCATTGAACCTTTTCAACCCAAGAATTGAATGGTCAACAATGGATTTCTCAATTTTCTGACATGTCAAATATTAGAAGAGGATTATAATAAATTTTTTCAGATAGATGGACAAAATAAATAAAATATCAATGGTAAGGTATGCCCCTAGTAGTTGAACAATCAATAGCACGATAGGACACGAATTCTATAAATGGGAGTTATGTCATAGTAATGAAAACGATTGTATAGGAAGTAATATTTGAAAAAGGACCCCTTTCTGGCAAAATCCAATTCATTTCTTTCATTCATTACGAGAAAGCATATGTACGCTGTCTCCTTCATTTCAATTCCCCATTGAGTAAAAAAGATTCCTCCTTGGACTTTTCATTTTTGGGGATGTAAATGGGAAGGAGAGAATGAGAGCGGTTAGAATGGAAGTAGCAGCGGGTGTTCTCTATTTGCGAACACAGGATGTTCAAAATGTTTGGTTATTGCTGGACGCGTCGTCGACGTCTCTCACCTTCTGTTGGCAGAGCCCCTCGATCATTATCCCTTGTCAAAAAGGGATACCTCGAGAAGAGATCGAAGTAATGATGTACATTTCCTTTTCCTTTCAGTTCCCATTATTCTCCCCTATTGATTTTCCACAACTTCTTCCCTCTCAGCTCTCTCATTTTTGATCGAACAATGGACATTGCAAATTATCTCATCACAATGGCCTCGCCCTTTTGTAAAAGCGAAAAGTATCGCTTACGCTTTTTATTTTAATAGCTCCCTCGCATGCCAACTCCTCATCTTCCCCTCCATCAAGAAAAATTCACTTTTCTTCTGTTCTCATATATCCAATCGGAGAAAATATATATTAAGTGTATGTAATATACTACTAGGAAAAAATATTCCTTATTGATAATACCTGGAACCAGCAGTTATACTAATATTTTTATAGGCTTGAAATTTGTAATTATAATAAACTTTCTGGGCTTACTTTGGTTTTGAAACACTGTCAAGTGAGCCATGTATTATTTACATTTAGATCTCAACAAGCTAAATGGATTAAGATATGAGTGTGGCAAAGAAAGGCTTATGCCAGTTGAACAATAAAAGTCCATTTGGAAAAGAAAACAATCTGAAAGACGCAATTTGAGATGGAAGGTCTCTTCCCATTTCACATTTAAGTGATGGAAGTTTAATATTAAATCACAGAGTTCCCAACAGTCTACGAGAGGCTTTCCCCATTATCTTAAGAGGTTCAATGCACGAACTCCAAAATCTAAATAACTGAGTAAAAAGATGAAAATAGTAAAAGCTTCTTTTATTCTAACAATATCGTTTGACAAAACAATCTGAACACATTATTTTCTGCACTCTACTAATATTATACTCGTAAGTATGTTAGCCTGATTGTAAAAGTTTATGTAATGTAACTCTACATAGTTAAAATCCAAACAAACAAAGGTGAACCATTTGGAATCAAAATGTCAAAAGTCGTCAATTACCATATGGATTTTAGATAACTGTGTAAATATATTTCCAAAGTGTTGCCTTACGGGACACAAAAAATTAAGCGCGTGAGGCATTGGGAGAAATTTCTCTCGGAAATATTAAATTCCATTCCTCTTTACGCTCCAACGACACGAATTCGTATGAACCTGATTCTGTGGCGAGGAAATAACAATATGCAAGTGTGAGTTATATCCTACCAGCTTTACCATACATATTTCCATTAGTGTGAAAGGGGGAAATGGACTGAGAGATTCATGAATACGCTATAAGGGCTATAAAGGCAAAAGGAGATTTTCCTTCCGTGGAAGGCATAAGAAGCTCCCTTCCCGACTTGTGAGACTTGGGAAATCCAAAATGATAAATCCTAACGCAATATTTCACGATTCGTTTCCAGTAGGGAATGAATAGTCGGGAAGTGTCATCGAAGCGTGTGAATTGAACCTCCATCCCATCTGGATTACATTCTCATCTCAATCTGCATTCCGAACGGGTTACGATGAATAGGAGCTTTTTCAGCCCTTTTTTGGAAAACCACTTATACTTTTTTCCATTCCTCTGTACCTTCTCTTTCCCCCGGAGAAAGTATTCTTCAAATTTCATCCTTTCAAATAGGGGAATTTGAATGGAAATCTCTTCCCATTTCCAACCGACTTGAATCTCTCCTAAATCATCTATGCACCACAAATCCTTCTTTATTGTATTCCCACTTATAATCTTCTTGCAAATCTTTAGAGCTCCAGCTTCATAATTTGTAAGTTCATAATGCACGAGTTGTTCTAAACCGATTCTGACAATTCAGAGCTGATGAAATTCAAAAGCATAAAGCCAAATATTGTAACCGTTTCATATTTTGCCAAATACATAATATACAACTATTGTGTTTCAATGCCTTTGGGAAATTCTAATGAAATTAAAATTGCGTCAGTATGGACGTCAATAAATGCTACTAGAATAGAACTCTATTCAGAAGTGAATTTCAGAGAAAGGAAAATTAATTGGCCTCCCTTTACAAGTGTTTCTCTAAATGAGGGAGGTTAAGCTTTAAAGATAGGAGTTCGAATTAGAGAGCCTAAGCTCTGTTGAGCTCGGATTTAGTCGTGCAAGAAATCCAATTTGGAATTGACATTGATTGAAATAAGTGGGAATGGCTTGAATTTTTTATGTTCAAAAGTGGAAACGATGAGGACTGGTGGATTTCACTGAGGAGAATTTCCCTCCTGACCTCCCATCTCACTTTAATAAAATAGTTAGGTAATCCCTAATGTCGGAATTCACTCTTGGGCTCACAAGCTCCATCACATGTCAGTCGTACGAGGGATACGGTGCATTGTCCCTCAATGCCTCTCATTGTATCTCTGGTTCATTGTGGAGGGAAAGCGTTGAAAAGATTCCATTAGGAACTTCACTCCATTGCGGATGGAATGAAGATGGAAATGACAGCTGCAGAGTACGAATTGAAGAAATCCATTATTCTCAACAATCCTCACCCTCGGAATTGAGGAAGCATCATTCGACTTTATGTAAATCAATACAAGATTGTTAAAATTCACAATACTTATCGATGGTTTCCCGTTAAGGATTTTTTACACACAAAGCATAGGAATTTGAAATATATATAAAAACTTCCTTTTCTTCATTTTATACCGTGAAGAAATTGGAAATTATTTAAAAAGCCAAGAATGTTCAACATCATTCTAAAAGGTCTTAAATATCCCATTGCTCATCGTTGGTTCACTCATCGAGAGAGTTAAAATAACAAGAAATTCTATCCCTTCCACTTTTTCAAACTTTTGCACTTTTTTCTTCACTTCAGATTCCTCACTGAATAAGCATTTTGACTTCATTTGGAAGAACTTGAGATTCAACTTGGATTCCAACAATTTTTAAAATATCCAGAAAATCCCTCTTGAAAAGTGCGATGTGGTGAAAGAAGTTAAGCAATTCTCCAGAGTTCCCTTGTCAGTGTCATTGGACGGCTGTCAACATAATGTCAGTGTAGCTAAGACTTCTGCAGGATTCCTCATTCCCCCCTCCCGTGACCAATAAGCCAATAACTTTAGGAACTATGGGAGTGAACATGTCGTTCATGCTTCACTTCACTCGATTCCTTATTGCCTCCAAGTGAAATCTCCTAACAAGGCGAAGATCAGGAACGGTATTTGCACGATAGAATGTTTGCCAAGAAAATTGACCTCAGTCTCCTCAAACTCTCTCTATTATGAATGAAGTGGAGAGTACTTTATTGGACGGTCGGCTAATGAAAAAAGTTACCATTTGATCGAACTCTGTACATACGAATTCTCAAACTCCGTTCTCCTCTCCTTATAATCCGTCTAGAAAGCTCTTGAAAAAGGCTCAACTTCCACAAAACACATTTTCCAACTCCATACTTATTTCATGAGTTAGCAGAAAAACATGAACTGAAGGAACTTGGACGACAATGAAGCTTATGAAATTTTGAGAAGTGGGTTTAGTGAGTCAGTTTAGGGCAGAAAATGGAATTTGGGGGAAACGAAATCAGTGGTGGGTTCAACGGAGTGGAACAATGCTCCTCTCCTTCTTGTTTTCATGATTGATTTTCTATGAGGAGGCATTAGGAAACTCGCCCTCCACTTGCCATCACCATACGCCACGATTGAACTCCACTTTTCCTATTCACCCCCTCCGCCCATTTATTATTTAGCTTTCACCATTTCATTCCCCAGATAACGTCCCTACACTTTTCTTCTCTCACTTTTATGCCCAATCGATCGCCTCGAGAGAGCGAGAATGAATAGATGGATGGTCCCGAGAAAATGTTGACAAATACTCTCATCGCGATTAGAAAAAAAATGTTCTATGCATTCTCCCCTTTTCTTCCTTAATAAAAAACAGTTGGGAAATTCTTCCATTCTCACAAGATTCTACGATTCTTGCATAGTTTTTTTTAGCTATAATGAGACCATTTGGATCGATTCCACTCTTTTATGATTAAGTACATACTCTACTTCATCTGTAATACATGGTATGTATCTTACAATATGTACCTACATATAAATCTATAAAAGTATTATATTTATCAAGTATGAATAATGTGTATTGATATGTACTTAATAATTGTAGTAGACGTATAAAGAGCACTCTAATAGTATTCAATGGTACAAGACCATTAATAAAAAGTATGTATTTAAACGTATGCATTTGATTCATCTGTTGTAAATCCTGTAAGTGGCATCCAATATTTTGGCAACAAGGATTGAGTTGAGTTGGGAAATTTATTGGTAAGTTCACAGGGAGACCCGGGGGTCTTGTCTCAAAGGACAAGTGAAAAGTTTCATTTGTTTGGACAGAGCGATTGAGGCGTGGAGAACTTTAAACTTTCTCTCCCCTTTCCCTATCCATCACTTTTTCCTTCTGTTGGACGGATGTTAGAATGGTAATGTGATTCTATTAGGACGATGGTGACCATTCCACCCCTTCATTTCCGAAACCATGTCTTGAATAGGAATTGGCCCGGTTTTTTTCCTCCCCCAATTTTCCATTCTCTGATTTGTTAAGTCGAACGTATAATAAGATTTGATTTTTTTCACCAACCTTAACCGGACTTTGGGAATGAGGGAAGGGTGAAAACGAAGGAAATTGAATCAATACATTGATTCCTTCACAATTCCAAATGGTACGCGAATGTCCGACGATTATAATGGAGAGAAAGAGAACAATGGTCTTGAATCTGAATCACGGATTATCCCGCATTCACGCTAATGTACACATTATTTCTCCTCTCATTCAACGAGCCGCAAATACCAATTGAGTTCTGCCTGACTCTCAATCCTCATTAATTCCAATCTCACGTTTCAGGAGCTTATTAACTTATTCACTCCAAAGTGTAATTCCCATAATCATTCTATTTGATATTTTCATATTTCCTTTCGGCTTCGTTGAAATCGAGAAGATAATGAACCGGGGAAATTCACTCTATTGTTCTCCCCATACACCGAAAGAACGTGAATGCCGTCTTTGCAATAAGTAGCTTTATTACATAATGTAAAACGGATAAGTGGATATAGACCAGTTTAATGGTTATTAATTCAGTTTAACATTGAGTTTAATATCCCGACGAACCGTATCAATCTAATAACGTATTTGGAATATTGGATCCTTCACGAGTTGTAATATATCAATATGGACGGGAACCGTGCGGAGCTAATTTGCAGAGCATGAAGATATTCGCCTTGGCGAGATTGGATAAATGGGATGAGAATCTCCTGAGAGCTTTCTAACTAATGCTGTTTAAATTAGAGCGCTGAAGAAGAGATTATGTGCGTTAAGATTCCTTCCTCCTTAACGCCTCTCCAAGAACCTCATGAATGATGATGCATAATGATCCTAAACAATATTGCATACTCTTCCTTCTCTATCTAGCCACTATTTGGATGGAATGTGTCTAATGGCTAATGGATAATTTTGGGAATTAAAGAGCCTTTCTGTTTATTACTTAGCACCCTTCCAAATCCTATTAATCATCCGTGCCTTTCACTTATTACCCCTCCCTTTTGATTCTCCTACAAGATGGATTTTGATGGAATCCTTTAAACATTGCCATCTCCTTAACAAGCTCATACCCTTCAAAAACGTGAGTTTAAGTGGATTGTGGATCCATCAAGGATCATACTTTGGGGCCGAATGATTTCCCATAATACCCTCATATGGAGCCATTAAAGGGATATATCATACTTTACACTTTCCCAAGTTTTGTTCCTCCTCCTAACGATCGGGTGATTATCTTTTTGAGTACCGTGCTTGATGAGCTCAAGATGATGAAACTCAAATTTAACACTCTGGAAATCAAACCTGGTTAGGATGATGAATTGTGGGTTCGACAAAAGCTATTCTCTTTTACGACTTGGCCCGATTCGTCAAGGGCCATTTTTCCATCGTGATAATCGCCTTTACGAAACGGATTTTATGATATGATGAGCTTCCTGACTCTTATTTTACCATTTTCCTGGCCCGAAATAACACTCATTATCCATTTGCATAGCTCGGCGTTCAAAGTCCCAATAGGGGTTTTTAGTGAAGGGCAAGAGTGTAAATAAGTTTAATTTCCTAATAAACTCATCTGAAAAAAAGCAATTAATTCTCAAACAACCAATGAGGTTTTACAACTCCCCAACTAGAAACTTTATCCCAAGAGTTGTGGAGAAAAGGAATGGAATTATTTTCTTACAAAACTTCTTCAAATTCATAAACTTTTCCTACTTGTAGCCATTAAAAGATGTTTATTTACAAACTCCCTCCAGGCTCACTGTCAATTGCAAAATGACTCTCCATCCTTCCTTTCGACTCTTCAATCTTTAAATTATACCAATTTGTTTCTATTATAACTTTTTGATTAAAGCAATTATAAAGTTGATGTTTTATTGGTTGCAGGAACTCAAGATCTGCTTGGAGGCCGAAGACACGTGCTGTAAGCCTTTTCAAAAATAGTTTAATATTAGTAGATCATGAATTGAGGGGAAGTGAAAGCTAAGTTTAGTTGGCTCCTTCCAAACTCCTCGGATACTTAAGCGAAAAGGAAGTGACTCTGAGTGAAGTCTGATTGGGATATTTTCCAATGGGAGTGTGAGACTCAGACCATTTCGTCCTTTACTAATCCCCACTCGTAGATAACTCAAGGAGAGCTTGAGAACTTCCCTCGTTAAAAGTTCTCAAATCGGAAATGGAAATGAGCCATGAGCAATTCACTTCTTCTTTCTCACTCCCACTTTCGAGAGCCACCTTCCAAATCCCATTGTCATTTCCTTAATCGACACTTACCGAGTAATTAAGGAATTTCCACCCTTCCAACTTAACGCTAATCATTTGAAGTTAGCATGACCGGGAGACAAAACTCATTCAATTCGATTCTTAAAACATCCAAAGTATACGAATAGTGGAGCATAAAATTCATTATTCTCATTATCATTATAGCCATTATCATTCCAAGCATATCATAATATACACAGTATACTTAACTACCAGTACTTTTGTATAAAAATAATTAAGTATGCTTACTCTTATATCAAAATACATAACTAAATGTATGTAGGTATGTTATATCTGTAATATGTTGTACTAAGGTTGTAATATTAGCTCTTCGATCTTGAGGATATATTGAATGAGTAAAACCGTTCAAAGAATGCTCCAGATGGTAAAACTCTCCTTTTTAAACTGTGCAAAGAAGTAATTATAAAGTTCTCGTAACTTTAATAAGATTAACCATAACTCTTGTCTTATCCCAAGAACAACAATCTTTTTTCATTCATTTCCAACATTAGATGAGGGGTATGTGAAATTAACGCACATGCCTCCCCATTTCCATCTTACTTTATTTTTTAAGGGCCTGGCATTTTCCGTCATGGTTTAAATTCATTCAAAGTAATGATAACAATAGTTCTGCGAAACTTTGTCCCTCCCCTTCTACCTAACCCCAAAAGGAACAGCAAGAGAGTCGTTGATGTAAAAAGAGTCGACCTGAACTTTAGGTCTAATCTGTCCATATCCTTGCACTTATAATGGTCACAATTACCCATCGATGTGAGTGAAGGCATAAGGGAGTGGAAGGGGTGACTGACGAGGGAGTGTATGCGGAGAGAACAATGGGGAAGCAAAGTTGAAGTTTCCTTCAAAGTAAAAAAGGTGACTGGCGGAGAGTTTGAGAAAAAGGATTATGGGGATTAGGAATTGTCAATTGAGGAGAGATGACTGTTCGTTTCCTCTTTTTTGTGTGGGGTGCAAGTGGGTGAGACGGAGGAGACCATTCATAAGACTTTGCACTCCACCTGAAGGGCGAATCCATTCTTTGGGGTTCTGAGGACTCGGGTGAGTCGCTAAAACACATTACTATACAACCATGTACCATACATTTTGTGGAAAGGATGAAGATCCCCTCACCCACCTGACTCCTTTCTTCTTACCCGGATTACCTTCACTAAGCTCCGAATGGAAGTTCTCTAGAATCCCCGAGGCTTCTCTCATCCAATTCAATCCCAGTGTCAACAATGCAAATTCCAAGTTGCTACCAATAAGAACAAGATCCAATTTCCCTTTCAACCCCCTTCATCTTCTTTTATTAGCCCTTGGATGGAAAGAATGAAGGATGACATATGGGAATTGCCATTTAAACACATTTTTGCAGACCTTTATCTTGGGATGGAAGAGGTTAGAAAGAGTGTCAAGGGATGGAATTAGAACTTGACATCCCAACGAGGATCGTGCTTTCAAATGAGCTCCTGTTTCTCCTCTTCCGCTGACTATTCTCGGCACTTGAGAAAAAGGGCTCGGCGGCGGCACAAAGGCTTCTTGACATCGTTAGCGAAGGCGGAGGTGGAAAATTAGACCATTTCTCAACTACGGTCTCGGGGACGGAAATCAAGCGGAATCTAATTTGCAAGAAGGTTCCGTGACTGAGGAGGAACTCCCGATACCAATAAATGACACTAAGAATCTAAGAACTTTCATGTGGTTCGAATTGGATTCCACGGAAGGAGTTTGTTTTCCCTCTTGGTTCACTTCTCGTCTTTATCTTCTTCTTATTGATCTTTGCCGTCGACGAGAATGAAAATAAAAAAAGGCTTTATTTCCTCTCCACCCCTTTCTTCCCATCGAGTGTAATATCCGTCTTTGCTCAAGTATATCACACCGACGTCCTGTGCAAGCAGACCCCATTAATACTTATAGGTACATTCAAAAACTGCTATATTTATTACTTATAATGTTCAAGTATTGGGTTTGGGCTTAAAAGGCTTAAAGAGGCGGACGGTTGAGTGAAATCAAAAGCATATTAAATTTATTTTTATGGCCTTTGAGTCGGAAAGATTGTCGAGCAAATGCAAATACAGAGGGCTGGGTACATGGTTAGAAGCCATGAATCACTTGGACATTACTTTATTATTTATTTTATCTTCCCTATTATTACAAGTTGCGGCCTGAGTGATGGACGGAAACCAGTAATCCTCGATACCTCGAAGGTGAGAGAGAATTGGTGGTTTCGCGATTCTTTTCTGCCTTCAGGTTCCGGTTTTCTCGCAATGAGCTTGTTAATTTGCAATTACTTCCCCATTACCTCTCCTGACTCTTCTATGTTGGCAACTAGGCCGAGAACAAGCCAAGTGGTAATGATAGGGGAGAAAAAGGCTAATGCGGCAGGGAGACCTGGGTGGTGGCGTAATTACAGGGCTTCTCTCCGCAACGGATTATGATTAAAACCAAAAGCTTAATGTGCCCTAATAATGGTCCTGACTGCGGCTCTCAACCGAGGAGCTGCCGAAGGTGTGAAGCGTCCGTCTAATGAAAGAGTCATGTCGAGGCGCGGAGCGGAGAGCGAACAACTTGTTATTTCTCTCTCTCTAATCATCCGCAGCCGGACGGCTTTTCCAGATTGAGGAGAGGGATCTTGAGATTTGAGGAAGATTATGAGGATGGGCTCGAAAGGATCTGTCTGGAAATTATATAGGGAGCTCCTCGAGGTGACAGAGTGAGGAGGGGAAGATTAATTCTGCCAGAAATAGCCCTGGCCCGCCGCCAATAATATGGATGGAGAATCTGTATGGCGGAATAACCATTTGTCCATCACCAGAAGCTTCCGCCTTCCTCCGGGAAACTCCTTCAGCAGCACACACACACACACACACACACACACACACACACGAGCATTAAAAGAGCAAATCGTGTTCTGAATACCACAATTCCCCTTTCACTCTTTTCAAGCTAAATTGAAGAAACAGGCATTCCACCAGTAGAAGATCCTTATAGCTCAATCCATTGAAAATGGAAAGGAATCTTCTCATTTTCCTCAAAAAAAGACACAAGGAATTCCCGTGAAATCGACAAGAAAGATGATCGCTCTATACTATGCCCCTTGAATAGATGATTTGAAAAGAGACGGAACGGACGACCCTTTGTGCCTGAATTAAGAATGAATAATAGAATAATGATTATTTTGAATAAAATTAATCCTCGGAGGGAGTGGGAGAGTAATGGTCGGTTGGGGCTCATGTAATGCGGGGTTTGAGGGGTTCGATAATGGGAGAGGGAAAGAGATGAAAGTGTGAGGGCCGACAAGGAACGATGGAAGGTGGCTGGTAAAAAAGATCATTACAGGCGTGTAGAGGGGAATATATAGGTGAGGAGTGTGGTTCCATTGTCGGATCGAGGAACAAAGGGAGAGAAGTTGCTCAAGGTGTTTCTCTCTTCATTCCAACTACTTCTTCCCCGCATCCTTCCTCGCCGACAGAGAACTCTTTTTCTCTTCCTCTCGCTGCGCCCCTTCAATTGGAGATGATGAGACATTCTGGTCCACCGGAGGCTTCGCCGCAACAACCTGTGCGAGGGGAGGTTCGGCGTTTAATCTTGCAGTCAAAGGATTTCTCTCCTCTCCTTTTGTTGCTCTTCAGATATAGATGAACAGATAGGCATTAGATGGGCTATTTTATTCGATTCTGTTCAAGACGTCGGCGGCTTGAGGCCTAATCTTCCCTATGTGGAAGAATATAAAAGAATATTAGTTTATTCCTATTTGGTTATATGGTCAGGTGTGAGGAGAGAATTTTCATTCCCTTCAATCGCTTAACTCCTAAATAATTTCATCATTTCAATCAAACTCTTGAAACATGAGGACTTATAATAATGGGCAATGTAGTATTACGAGTCTCGAATGTCTCTCAGATTGTGGAGGTGATAGGCAATACATAATTCTGCGGCCGCGTTCTTCTAAATTGAGGAGCCGGACTAATGTGGAGTAATGAGGGCTCGAAAAGAGAGTGCCGGGAAGGTTTTTCCTCCATTTTTTTATATTACCGACAAGAGGTCTGTAGTGAGGAGCCGACAGAGATGTGCGAAGGAAGATGATGACGGTGAGCGGGTTGTGGAGCTGAACACACCTCGCTCGATTCTCTCTCTCTCTGGTCGGCAAAAAACGTGAAGGCTTTGATCTACCGCCACCATTGTGTCTGATAGGTTTGAGGAGCCGACAGGTGGTCAAATTAGTGTTGCCTTGTAATTAGAGATGGTCCGGGGCCTCGACGTGGACTGATCCTACTACTCTAATGCTCCATCCGCTCTCACTGGCATTCTGACTCATCGAACGAACCAAGCTGGACCACGTCCCTACTACAGATATATTTATAAGTAAATATAAACGGTGTAATGGAACTTTGGTTTCGGCTCTCGCGGCTCAAAAAGCCTGGAATCAATGGTTCGGTTCCACGTGGAATCTCGGGAGATCTAACGAGAGATCGCTATCTCTCCTCCAAGAGGATCCTCGGTCCAGGAGACCCAGAAGCTCCCAAGCCCCTTCGCTCCCTTTGTCCACACTCGGGAACTCAAAGGTTGATTAACACTCAAATATTTCGATGTCACTGGTGGTGTATGGGAGTGAGGCAGCAGCCGGCCTTCTCCATTGAGGAATTTATTAGAGCCCATTGTCGCTCCTTTTCTATTGTCGGTCGGATGGAGTTTGGTGCCTTGGCAGGGAGTTTTCTCTAAATTTCAATCCGCCCGTCCGAAGCCGAGACCACCTGTCAAGCCTCACACCTGACTTCTTCCGACTCCAACTCCCATTGAGTCTCCACGAGCACTTTTTAAATCTACCCAAAGATAAAGTCAAAATACTCCACAACACAATAACATCTCTCCCCAAAACTCATGTACCTCTTTTTCACTTTCCTTTGAAAATTCCCTCCGCCTCCTTTTTCTTCCCGAATCCCGAGTTGATCACTTATAAATTAAAAATAAGACCCCCGGAGTAGAATTTATTCTCCAGGGCCCATTTGCCTTTCAAATCTCCCGAGCCCTTGTTTATGGTAAAAATGGGGAATGGGCAATAAATACGCAGTTTCCCTTCATTATTCAAAGTGCCTTTGATTACAAAGTCCTGAGGTCATTTGGAAGCTTCCACAATGACCTGTAATTTCCAACTACTACAAACCGAAGGTTTCCTTCATATTGTCGGAAGGGGATGAAGCTGGGGATGAATAATATAAAAGTATTGGTTCCTCCAAGGCGGCTTCTGAACCAACGTTGAATCAGTTTCCTTCCATCAAATCATCGTGGCTTCATGATTGTAAACGCACCTGGTGGTCTCCACACACTTCCTTCATTTGCATGCACGAATTCCTCCGAGTCTTCACCAAAACCTCCACGTCCGCTTCTCAGGATTGCTGGTAATCCATGGCTGAGCCCCACAATTCTCGGTTTCATTAAGGAAATGGGAAACGAGGATCGGGGTGGAATTGATTGATGAAGGGATGGGAGGGAGATGAGGATTCCTCTTTGGGATCACGTTTCTTCCCAGCCCTCATCTTTTATTTGATCGAACTCGCAGAGTTAGTCTTGGGTTACTCAAAGACCCGACGCGAAGGAAGAAGTCTCATAATTTATTAGATTAGCTTGAGCTAAGAAGAATTATAATACTGTTTGGAGGAGACGCCTTGTAGTTATTTATTTATCTCGGCGGCGGTTCCTCTTAGTTTTTTGGCCAGAGCTTCCCCTTCGCCAACGTGTGAATGACAAATAATGAATGAGTGTGCAAATTGAGTAAACTGAGATAAGAGATAAAAGCAACTGTTTCAATATGTAACATCAACACTCATCCTCATAACCCACCTCTCTTCCTCCTTGACTTCCCAAGTGTCACCGATCTCATTGACTCTCACCTGTACCGTAATGTTAATTGGGCCCTGAACTGGAGTTGAATGAGTCAAAGACCACACCGGCTGGGGCCATTCCGCTTTATTACCCTGCCTCCCTCAATCCCATTTATTGCCAATACCCTCCCACGTCAAATCCAAAGTTATAAGGAGAACAATGGGCATTGAGTAAGGAAACCCTTCTTAGCCCCCAACGAGAGCCCCAACTATTATTACTCCGGAATCTTGAAATTTGAAAACTAAATATTTGAGGAGACTTCGAGGGTCTGGAAGATGAGTGGAAAAGACGCGTCTGCATTCCGAAACGTCAAAGTCCGATGACGACTTTTGTATCCTCCACCCTCAGCCCCGTCCTTCGTTTGTCATCATAATGAGTCGGGCGAACAGAACTTTCCACTTACTTTCCACATATAACCACCGCTCGGCGGCTCTCAAGGAGAGTCATGGAGCCTTTATTTCAACAATTCCTCATATCCCATGAATAACATGCCTGATAAGCTGACGCTTACCTTTGCCGGTTCCTCCATGACATCCAATCATTCATAAAATCCAATTGAACCTGTCGTCCATTGAAAACAATTCCTGAAAATGTACAATTTCCTATTTGATTTTTCTTGGAAATTCCGATCCACCACAATTTAC
The DNA here is from genome assembly GCA_034687125.1 of Neelides folsomi. Lineage (NCBI taxonomy): Eukaryota > Metazoa > Arthropoda > Collembola > Neelipleona > Neelidae > Neelides > Neelides folsomi. The sequence continues at coordinate 23,395 of JAQGBZ010000219.1, read as the reverse complement.
CCAATTTAAATAGAGTAGATTGTTATTATTTTGAACAATCTCAATTTTAAGGATTTGGAGGTTGGATGTGAGGAATTCTTAAGTATTTTGTGATAAGAACAATCTGTAAGTCAACAGATCTTTGTAGTGCAGCTCCCCAAGTCCGTCTATATTAGGAAAGAGCTTGGGAGGGAAATCTTTTATTTCTCCCTCAGAAGAGCCAGTTCCACTGTGAGAGACATTTTAAAGGGGGTCCTGGGGAAAAAGTCTCATGGTCCGCCGGAGCCATTTACCGAGTTATGAGTGAAGAGCAATTGAGTTTATCTCGGTGGTGGGGCGGGGGAGCGGTGGGGGACCCTGAGCCCGGTGGTCTCCTTCCACCTCGACCTGCCATTTGGCACCGAGATGATGGATGTGAAGAGTGTCACTATTATTTCGGAGACCCGGTGGGTGGAGGAGTCTCCAAGTCCCCGTTGCCAGACCTCAGCTCCACAAATCTGTATTTACAGATTTATATGTACCTTCTATACCCACTTCTCCCCACCATGCTCAGAGCCCCGTTTATTATTCTTTTCCACTTGAGAAATGATATATGGGGTCCAGATTCTCCTGAGTGCCGGCCGTCCCTCTTCCTCTTCAGAATCTGCAACCTCCCTTGCATTCCTCACCGTCGGCTCTCAAACTCCCCAACGGTCTTCTCACATGCTGAACTGCCATTCCCATCACATGTCCTCATCATCTGGAGATATTAGGTTGGTTCTCGATCGCATTACATAAGATCCTCGATTGGAGGGTCACTACACGGCTCTTCCTCTGTTTACCATTCCACTTTGGAGTGATAAGGTGGAGAGGGATGGGAAAACAATGGAATTGAATGTTAATGTTTTGAATGGCGATAAGAGTGAGAGGGCTTAGGGAATATCAGCCCGGTCTTCCCTTGTCGGACTCAACTATGGAAAAATGAGTGTCAATACGTCGGAATAATGAGAGAGAATAAAAAATTGTACATGGTGACTGATAGCGGAAGGAGAAAAATGACCATCCCTCGGTCCCCAACTCAAAAGAGTCAATTGAATTAAAATTAATGAAGAGGGGCGAGCGGTGATTTGAAGAGTATCAAACGGGCTCTCGGGCTTATTGAAGGTGGATGAGAGGGAGAGAGAGGTTAATCGTGAATTGCTGTCGCAGAGATAGCTGTGCACATTTTATGGGACCCCGATAGAGGGTCGGCGGATGAAAGGGAATTTATTGTTCTTATCATATGGGTGATAAGAGGCCGAAGGGAGCACGGCGGCGACTTGAAGGAAGCCAACATGTACATGAGTGGAAGCCCCTCGGGTCTCCGTCTCCGTGCCCATTAAGCCTTGGAGGAACGGCGGCGAGGGCTCAAAGCAGCCATCTTAAGGGTCCATTGTTGTCGGAGGAAGCGGAGGGCCCTCGCTCGGGAGGCACACACATGGCAACGACCGTGCCTGGGGTACAGTGGGTCGCCCACAAAAAAGATCCTCCCGTCCAACTTTTTGCTCTACGGCCTGAGGCTGAGATCCAAGACGGTCTCGGGGAACGGCTCCCCTCCGCCCAACAGCCGCACCTCGCTCCATTGTCACTCCAGTCGAGTCTTTGCAGCCGGACGCTGGACAGCTCCCTCCGGCTCTCCCAACAACACACACACCACACCCACACACCACGGTGTGATTGAGAAAAGCGGATTAATTCCCGAGAGCCCCATTCCTGTTTTGTAGTGCTTGTTGTGGAATTGGGACAGTGTGAGAGTGCGATGTTCATCTTTCCTCCGCTTCGCCTCGCGTAATGGACCCATGCATAAGTAATGAGGTTTGAAGTTGGTCTACTCTGAGATCCATTCTTCGAGAGTGAGGTTTGGTTCGTCGCCTCCGTTGAGCTCTTCGCTCACGGGGGTATGGTGAAGTGAGCTGGAATCGAGGGAAATTGAGACACAGGAGATGGCCACTCAGTTTGTCAAGTGGTGGAAGACAAAGTTTCAAGCGAGTACGAGCTGCGGCTACAAAAATATTTCTGGTAAAGATTTGTAAGAATAATAGAAAAACCTCCCTCTGTTCCCCACTTTTATTGGTTCAATGTGGGCCGGTTGGTTTTATTGCCCAACCTCGAACGTATTACTTATTCTCTCGAGACTGGCCATTCCCTTCATCTTATTGCCCTTCCCAGAAGAAGGAGCAAATGGGTCTTCATTACTTCCCTCCTCATCTTCAACTCTTCCCACCAGCCCAATTCCCGTGGAGTAAAAAGGGAACTCATCTGGAAAATAAGATTTAATGATCTTGCCACGATATCTCTGCCATATTTCCATGAATAAGGTGAGGAGAGACGGATGATCTGAGGAGGGTTAGGAGGAAGGCAAACCCCGTCTTCCTACAATGTCCCCATCGAGGAGGAGTCACTCAATTGATGTCGGGAGGATCAAAGAGGTCCTTGAGGCTTCTCTCTGCCTCGCCGCCATCCCATCATTTACATCGAGTGTCCACAGCAACCCTTCCTTTGCCTCCGCCGCTCCTCTCGGCTATCGAAGAGCTCATAGGAATGCGAGGCTCAAACTAATAAAGAGAATCGCATTATACAACGAAGCCCCAGCCTTCCTCGGCCCTCGTTCTCGGGAAGCCCCAAAATGACCATTCCCCAATTGTCGGATTAGATTCTGTCGCCGAGGCGTGGGCTGGCGGGTTCCTTCCCATTCCAGCTTGGTAATTAGGGTAAATTAGGACGGTGGCTTCACGGAACCCCATTCACCATTGTTTATGTGTCCGGCGTAAGTTGAGATGGAAGGGAGGAAGGGCGGCTGTTCGTGGAACTCGTCGGTCACTCCGAGCGTCTGTCTCTCCTCAGTCGTCAGGTGGAAGAGTCTAGCTTATTTACATCCTCTTTGAGCCGCCGGCCAGAGCTGCCGGTCTCCCTTAATCTCCCACTCAACCCAAAATCCCCGACCCGCAACGCTTTATTATTTTATCAATTTTGGAGTGAGTGGCTCCTCGCCGCCGTTTCGCTTTCCGCCCTCCCACCCTCGCCAGCTTTATTATTCTAACTCGTTATGTTCCTCGGAGGTGCCCAGGTGAGGAGGAGGATGGAGATGGATGATTCCACGATGGCTGCCTCAATGGCGAACCAAGCCTGGTGGTAATGATCCTCTCTCTGGAATCGAGAGGTTGAGGAATGTGGGCCACAAGGAGTGGAAGGAATCGAATTTTCCTCCAAGATGTGGCGGAACGGGTTGGCGATTGGCAAATCCCGCGACCACGACCATCATCGTCACAAGACACACCCTGCATTCCTTCGGAGCATAATGAGAGCCCCACTTGTGAGCATTCCCAACGAAGGGCAGGCTCATCGAGGGATCCCTCAAGGGTCCCCCATTATTATCTCGGCGGCCCTTGTATTACAAGAAATAGTGAGTGGGATCCGTAACAAAAACGGCTGCATTCCTCGCCCCCATCATACAAGTTCATTCATTGAGGAGGACAAAGGAGTTGGAGGGAGGGAGCCGAGCCGTGTCCTCTCCTTGTTTTCATTGGAATTTGTTTGTTGCAGTGCTGGGGTCGGACGCGAGCGATGGGCGGCCGTCGGACACGGAGGACCTCGTAAGAGACGACGCGTCTTGCAGCTACCACGGCGGCCCGCACATCAACGGTGGCCTTGCCTCGTCCAGCGCCTCCGAAAACACCGACTTCTCCCAGAACGAAGTCAAGTTTGAGGTGAGTTTTTGATTCCTCAAAGTCGTTGAACTCTCCACAAGGTTCGACTTAAGCCTACCTTTTTACTCCCAAGACCCAGTCAGGAGTGACTGTGTTTTCTGGCCAGTTTTAGGGAAGGTGAGTGAATTGTAAGGAAACCGGCTTCATCATCTTAACATTCGCCCTATAGGTCCTCTCCATCACCTCATTTTATTTTCGGCCCGATTCCCCCGATATCCTCCATAAATCCATCGCGGCTGAGGTTTTACAAGCTCCGTCCCAGCTCCAAACATGTGGGCCGAGTGTCGTAAAGGAGAGGGGAAGGAAGCTGTAGAGAAGGTGTCCCCGCCCTCCCAGAATGAAGCTGTTGCACCCTCGAGAACGACTTGAGAGTGTCAAACTCGAGCTCCAATCCTGCCCAAAGAAGGAGCAAGATGGAGGGATAAGCCCCTCTCGTGTAGGTCCGACCTCAGATGAATGAGGTGATCGAGTATCAGATCCAGGCCTCCGTGTTAATGATGACGAGATCCGAGAAATTATTATATTATTATTTCCCTTGACCTGGGGATTCATCTCACACACACACACACTCGACCCTTATCTTCGCTCCATCCTCGAGACCCTCCGTGACACTCCATTTATTTTTACTCCTCCCTCAACCTTCCTAATCCCTTTCCCTTAACTCGCTCTCTCTCCTCTCTCTAATAATCATTTCATCCTCGAACCTCACAATCCTCCAAATATTCATTCCTCACTCATACGGACGTCTTGTAAAGAAGGCGTTGAGATCCTTCATGATCCCCCTCATTCAACTTATTTTCTATACTTTTTTCTTCTACACCCCACTATGGACTGATATGTACGTATCAGTATGTATTTGGTAACAAGAGAGTCTCAGAAGCACATTTATCTATAATTGGGCTTCGAGTTACCAAAAGCACTTTCGATATCCTTTCTGTTCCAAGGCTCTCTTGGTGTATTTATAGGCCTAGCTCATGATGGTGGAAAAAGGACCATTTTAGGATCATTTGAGTGAAATCGGAAGTTGAGGGAAGAATGGCAGTAAGTAAGCAGGGCGTGCACGACCAAACTACACATTATGTCGAAGATAAGTATAGGAGGTGATGGAGGAGGGAATATGTGATAGAATGCGTAGGGGGAAGAGCGAAAAGTTTTATTAACTTTTAACGATAGAGTTGGCTCCACTAGGTCGGTGTTGTATCATTAAGGGAGGATGTTGGCGTTTGCATTCCTCCTTTGCGGAGTAAAACTGGGGCTTCTTCCCTCCACTATTTATTATCAGTTGGGATGAGTCAAATGTCAAGTACCGGAGGAGTTTCCTCATCTTCACCATCATAATGAATGCATAATGCATGGAAAATTCGCCATGTGGGGAGGTTGAACAAGACGAAACAAGGAAGAGGTCAACGGATCTTCCGAGAGGAGAGAAAAGATCTCTTTCGCCTTGTTTTCTACCTTTTTTTGCCCAAGGCTCAATAAATGTGATCCATTTGAATTGATTCTCCTATCGACCCCAACAATCTTTCCTTTGAATCCCCGATCAAGTTTCTAATGAATTCAGACCCGTCAATTCAAATTCTCTTTAATTATCCCGCTTTCCGACGGCGTTCATCTTAACCCTATGTCACTACTTGTACAAGTACTCGTATCTGAGCTTGTACCTATTACTAATAGTTATATGTAGGGACTCTCAAAGTTCATTGCCTGCATAAATGTCACTTTTAGGAGTTAACACAATGTTTAGTACGAAGGTGTGTTACATACAACTTGATGGGAGTGGATTTTAATAGATATCCCTCGACCGCAACTGTTCCTTAATAGATAAAATAATCCCTCATTAACATAATGATCCCTTAAGAGATTGGAATGAATGAAATGACTAAATTGTGTTTTATTCCATAGGATTTCGAATGTGATGTTCAAGTTGAAGGAAGCGAGTCCGGTGAAGAGCGAAAAGAATTCTCCTTTACTTTCTACGACTTAGACGGCCACGGGAAGATTACCAAAGACGTGAGTTTCCCAACCAATCCAATAAAATTTAACGAGCTTCACATATTCTTCGCATTCGCAAAATACCTATATTACGTAAAATATTCAATTATTGTTAAACTGGGAATTTTGTGGTTGCAGGATATTGCTGGGCTCGTGCGAAGCATTTACGGAGCAGTCAACGAATCGATCACGGTTCCTCAAGGTGGGAAGAAGACGATCAAAGTGAAACTCACAGTCACGCCTGAGAAGCCCACCAACTCGTCCCTCAACACGAATAATAACAATAACAACATTAATCACAACAATAATATCTGTAACGAGCTCAACAATAATTTCGGAATGGGCGGGAACGGATCAACTCCAGACAAATTGCGGAACAATGTGAACGTCACGATAGAAGAAAAGGCCAGACGGCATCGCAAAGATCTTCGGTTCAGTTCAGTGAGGATTCCCAACACATGTTGTCACAATAATCACCGGAACATTTCCCCTGGTCTCCGCGATCCCACGGCTTCGCCCTTACGAAACCGGAAAAAGTGGCGAGAACGCGGCGGTTCCCTCCACCGCCCCGATCTTTTCGAACTCATCCAAGCCAGCATGGAGAAGAACAACGTAACCCCGTGTTGTCGTCTCAGCTCCGATGCTCACCAACTCCATGCATGTCCTCAAAAGCATCATGTGGAGTGCAAGGAAAAGATGTGTCGCCGACATAGCAATCATCACCACACAAGGTCCCGATCCCATGACCTGAGCCAAAATCTCTTCCGTTACCATCTCCTGGATCCTTGCGATGAGGCCCATCGGAAGAATAACACCGAGGCGTCTCCGCACCAACTCAAGCACAGGAACCGGGAACAGGAACATGCCCGTGCCATGGCACAAGTCATTTCATGGCTCGAGAGGGAAAACATTGGGGACAAACTCACGTCCCCGCCCCATAGGAAACAAGCTCATGAGAGTCCCCCGAAGAAACATCATCATGTTCACGAGCACATCCACCACCACTACCATCATTACAACTCCAAAGAGACTCCCATCATCGTCTGAACCTTCCCATTTAATATTATGTAATACATACCAAGACTCACAAGTTTCCGTTTTGAAGAGAGTTGATCGAGTGGAATTTGATTTAAATACTCACAGCTTCCAACTCCAACTGATTGCTCCACACACTGCCCTTCATCTTCTCTGCGAATCTTCTTCGTCGCCTTTTTAATCCAACTGACGCTATTTTCCCTATTTCTCCACACTACCTCATCAATCATCATATTTAAAAATAGCTCTTTTTTATTATGCAGTAGTTATTTAGATTGTATCAAGACTTGACCCGCCGTGTGTGTTGTGCTCGAGAGTAAGTACTCAAAATGAAATTGTATGTACAATTAATGGCTACTCGTATAGATAAGGCCTCTCCGTGATTAGAGGAAGTGTCAATAGACATGAAACCTGTTGAATATTAATTGTTGTTATCTCTGTACGTATAAAGGTAGGGAGGCTTCTTTTGTATTATTTAATCGTATTATTAAGTACATGTAACTTTTTCGTAAATGTGTTTTGAACCGACCACCACTCATCAATATTTTTACTTGCCTGTCCCGTTCTAATAATTTCTTAATTTTATATGATTACTTTTACGTATATTTACCATATATGTAATACATATACCTCTTTTTGTATCTCCTTCTCACTCAAGAATTTCGTAGCTTTTAATGCAGACATCGATGATTATTATTTATTATGTTTAGGGTAATCAACGTCTCAAATCAGTGTTGATATATCTTACGTGTCGGTTTCGTTGTGAATCTAAAATATAAGTATCCTTATAGAACTCCATAGCTAACTTATTAGAACGCGCAGATCATAAGAATCCATTTGTGTATCATTGTTGTTTTTGATGTTAATATACACATAAATGTTGTCTCATCAAATGTAGCATGTTTGAATGTTCAAGTTCTCTGTTGATGAGAATTAATAAAAAATAATTGATACTACGGACCGTGAATTAAACATTTCTTTCATCTCTCCGGCTTATTCAATCGATATCATCCAATACATGCAAAATTACATTAGATATAAATACATAATAACTATTAAATAGAAATCATAAACGATTGATCTAATGACATTAAGGTTAGAACATTATTAAAAATGATAGTAAAGGTCCCAGTGTTTAATGTGATCTCATGAATAGGTCGTAAAATATGGAAACTGAAATCACAGTTGAATGAAGCTTTGTTGGCAGAATATGTCCTTCTCATGTTTCTCAAAATAATGCCCAAGATTAGGCAAGGAGTTAAAGCCCTTATCAGATCGGGAATGAGAAATGTTTAGTGTTGTTGGGTAAAATTGCCAAATGCAAATGCCGAATGAGCCTTGTGAAAGTTTTAAAGGCTCGTCTTACCTTCGAGGAAGGTAGGAGGTTTTAAAGCTTCCATCACTCCAAGACTTCACGTCGAGTTCCTCCGTCTTTAAGGAAGGTGAATGGAGTTCCAGATTGTATCTCCACCCAGGAGCGGCAGACCAAAAGAGCTCTAGCAAGAGGTCAAATTCTCAATTGCTTGTCATCTCCGCTTTATCAGCCCTTTGAAAAGGAAAAAAAGGACGAGGCATAAAATAAATCTGAGAATGAGAGAAGAGCATAAAAGACTTCATAAATGCTCTCTCCCCTTATTTTGCATATTTTATCATCAGCAGCCTCTCGTCTCCCTCGTTTCAAGTTTCAACATCACTTTTCTCCCAAGCCCTGGCCCATGGAGGAGATTTTGAAGAAGTTGAGTATAATTTACAAGAAAATGGGTCCGTTGATAAAGATCTGAAGAAGTAAGGACACTTCTCACTTTATGTCATAGTAAAATTCCTGATTATGTTAATCTCCTCCTTTGGATTCTCCTTCTTTATGGCCAAAGACAACCATTAGGGAAGAAGAACGCGACGACACCCAAGAGATAAATAATACTTCTTTGCTCACTCACTCGGAGCCAAGTAGTTGACCTCCATAATTTCTTAATTGCCTTATATGTGTCTGGCTGATACTAAAACTCATCCTAAATTGTAGCCCTCAATTTTTAGTCTAATGGAGGAAGGAAAATTGAAGAGATTATTTCATCATTAAAAATTGAAAAAAATTAAACTCTCTTTGAATCAAAATTTTTAATGATTCTGAATATAAGTATAATTTCTAAAAAATATAAGCAACATGTATTTTACATGTAATGGTACATGTACAAAAGAATGACAGTAAATAATAACGAGACAAAGTTATAAGTAAATGATGAGTTAAAAGGAAAGATGATTCAATATCCAACAAAATTATCTCACCTCATTTAATGGTAAAGCCCAGACAAGCAAAGCACCTTTACTTTATTAGCATTCCATTCTCTTTTCTCATTCTCATTTGAGTAGAAGTCTAGAGCGAGAGAATATTGCTCCTACATTTGAACCTAGGAATAAATATACTGAACGAAGTTTCCTTTAGTTCATTCTCCTATATTTATTCCTCGTTCATTTACATGTGAAACAATGAACGAAGATGAAGATAAAGAATCTCAAATTGCGGAGAGGTATAAAATTCTAAAATATTAAAGTGTTTAAAATAAATATAAAATTTAATTATTTGTCCAGATGGTTGAATTGGTGCCGGAACCACAGTCTTGTGAAATGCATTGAATGGAAAGTGCCGGCCGGGATCCTCCCTCCTAATTACAGTGGAACCTTAATTGATGTCAAAGTTCATGGGAAAAAAGCTGGACCAGATGACAAAATATATAGCATGCATGAAGATCTTCGGCAAAAAGTGAGCTGTCATTAAGTCATTAGTTCAAAGATTATGAAATCATGTTTGTATTTTTTCTATTATAAACACTTTCCCTTATCTTTCTATGTCCGTTTTTATTCTTTTATCTTGAATAATGCTTAATGTCTGGTTAATGTCTTATTATTTTAGGTTGCACGAGGAAATTGCGTTCTGGAATTGAAGAATAATTCTTCTGAAAAGCCTCAGACGAAGTATTATTTCATGGTATTTGCTCTTAGGAAATTCTCCGGTGGAATGGGAGATGAAGATGACTCCATGTGTCAAAACATGTGGGAAAATTACTTCATCAAAGTGAGATTTATTCGGAATCACAATATAATTAAAGAATCAGAATACTTATATTAATTGTTAAATTTCTTTATTAGCCGGTAGATAATGCCGAAAGAGTCGTCGTTACTCAGAAAGCAAACGGAGAGGCAGCCCATGTAAGCTCTAGAAAAATTGCTGGCTGTGATTTATTTTGCATTGGATCCAAAAATGTTCACATTCTAGTTAAAAATTCAAGTAATGGAAACATTTTTAATTATTATTATTTATGTACATTACATTCAAGCTAACACTAATTTTATGTTAATGTTTTTTTTATTTTTTTATTTTAATGTGTTTTTTCTTAAAATTAATAATTCTTTCAGATGAGATTGATACGTATATGGATGGAAGATTTACAATCGCTAGAAAAGCTTCACAGGCATTCTTTTATAAATTCGAAAAATTTTCTAATGAAAAACAATTAGAGGTCATTGAATTTTTACAAGGAACCAAATCTACTGGAGTTTTCGAACTTTTACAACCGGAATCTCAACACATTGAAAACTTGGACTATTTAGAATTTTCGGAACTTGTGTAAGTAATGCTATGCTTAAGTATTTCATAAAATATCATAAAGTTAATTAAATTGGTTAATTAATGATTTTTGTTTAAAGATTTATCTGCTGGTCAGAGATGTATAATGAAGGATTAGTGTCGCTTTGCTTTAAGCCTCCGAATGAAGCTATTGACCAAGCGGCATCATTTGGATTTACTACTGTCAAATATGAAGTAATTCCAGTGAGCCAAGCTGAAGAAATGATGGGAAAGGTAATTGAAACATTTGATACTAAAAATATTTAATAATTTTAATGAGTGTTCATGTATTTAGTTATAAGATTCGATTGTTGTAATATCTAGTATGAATAGATAATTGTAATTATAATTAACACAAAAATATAAGAGTTATTACGTATTTCTTCAATTGCAGATTCGAAGAGAGTTTGGATATGAAGGAAAGGTGCTATATTATATTAATACAAATAACAAAGTGATTGGAATTTTGAAAAAGAAAACGGCTTGGTACATCATTTTAAGATCTATTAGAGAAAAGTTGTGCCATTTTTCTTCTCCTAAATCTTCACAGACTAAATTGGAGATAAAGCAAAAGATGACCAAACGATTAATCGAAATTCAAAACTGGCTTGGGTTATCAGACGAATGTCTAAAAACTTGGAAGGTAGTAAACAATAATAAAGTATATTCATGTAGATGTAGGTATATAACTAAATATTAATTACTACTTATACCTAATGCCTAATTTTCAGAAACTTGCTCATGAATTTATATACTGGACCCTAGAAAAAAGATTTGACACAAAGCGAATACGAAATATGTTCCCTCAACTCTGGAGTCAATTTCTTGAATGTAATGAAGAAGCTCAAAAAAGTTACGATTTGTTAATGGGATGTTAAGATTTTATTTATATTTCATTTATAATCACCATTCCAAAATCCGAAATATAACAATCTGTAAAGCAGCTTCAATGATTGTTAACGAAATGGTCATTTCCAATGACATACGCACAATATCAGTTTTTATTAATACAAATAAGAAAAAAAGAAGTAAGGAGGGTCCAAATATAATTATTGATTCGACCATTTTCTCCCAAGTTGATCTAGGTTCAATTTCTATTCAAAAAAATCATAAAAATATTAAAGTTTATTGAATATTTCCAAAATACCTATCAAAGTGCTTTCTCGATCATAAAATCAATTGTACAATAAGCCTGAAAAATATTTGTTATCAAATTAAATATTAAAAAACAATTTCTTACTCTTCGGATTCATCACTTTCATCTTCATCAGTCTCAGGGGAAAAAATTCGTCTCCTTATTGAGTCAGGCATACCGTCCCGTTGAAGTTTAAGCTAAAGCTAAGGGGTGATAAATATTAGTATAACAGTTGCAAGTTACAATACAGGTAGATTTACTTTTTTTAACTTTAATTTCTAGATTGTTATGAAGAACTCCCATTAAATTATAATTACGATAGGCATCAAGAATTTACACATCTATTGTATTTACTTACTTAAATTAACAAAAGAACCAAATTCGAGCAATCAGAAACGCAGCTCCAAACCATGTAGCAGAAGTGGCTACCTTTACCTGTATCAAAATTGTAAAAGTTCCAGAAGGTAAACAAGAAACAAACGCCGAAGATTGCTCCCATAAATGAAATGGTCGAAAGCGTTTCTTGACCATAAGGTTCTATTTGAATTCTAAAATAAGGAATACATAATGTTTAATTCCATATTTTTTCTAGATTAGTTCATGCAGATTAGGTTAGATTATTTTCTTACTCTTTGGGATCTTCTTCAATTTCCTCTTCATCATCAGTGTTTCCAATTGTGAAAATACTTCTCCTTTGAGTCAGGCATACCATTTAAAATTGTGATAAATAAAATCGGAAGTCGTTGCAATTCGTTAGCTTTATTTTTTGTGTTAATAAATCCAATGCCGAATCCACTGTCTCGGCAGAATCTCAAAGTCCAAAATTGAAATAAAAGGGTTAGCTTTCACATTTCCAATAATAAATTGAAGGGGTCTCACTCTTTCCTTCTCCAAAAGTATAGGAAATTCATTGTACTCGTATGTATATCTAGTACACACACATTTCAATATAATTTATAAATGCAAAGATCTTACATTTTAGGTTGTTACTGTATATGCCCAAAAGATACCCCGGAGTATCTTTTAGGATTTGGCCTTCGACCCCCGGGTATCTTTTGGGTACCGGGCTTAATAAAAGGAATGAGACTTGAGTCCAAATAAAAATTCATTTTATTAAAATTATTATATGTTTCTTCCATTGATTTATGCTTTTTTGATCAATGGAAAATTTATTTTCAGTGTTTTCTCCACTACGAGTATATTAAGTGTATTAAAGAACAATTGGTTTAAATATTATATGACGTTTTAGTTTATATTTTCCCTCAACGTTTATATTATGACCATGGACCCGGGCATCTTTTGGGTACAGGGTATCTTTTGGGTATATACGGTATATTTATAACATAATATTACAAGGCATATTATGCATATTAAATTAATATGAAAATTAAAGTATGAGTATTATAATGGAATACATAAAATAAAACGTATAATTTATATTATTAAAAAAATTCGGACTTGGTATACCTATGTAGCATATAATCATATAACCCATATGGTTAGAAATGACTCGAGAGGATCTTTGCATCTAAAATTAGAAAACACATGAAGAACTTCTGAGCTAGATCTTTTAGAATTTAGAAGTTTAAATAGAACAATAAGCTTTGAAGATTTTTCATTGCAAATATTATCTTAAATAATATTAATAAAACACAAGTTTTAAACTTTAAATTTATTAAACCTTTTTCAATTATTTTTAATGTCTTTAATCAACCCTCATTCTCAGGTGAATTGAAACTATATAGTACTTATATTAGTAATAAGCAGTAATTTAATTTTATAAAACATTATTTGTAAAACTAAAGTATCATTAAAGTTTAATTGCCATAATACGTAAATATACAGTGCTGGTACTTTTTATTTACACCACTTGTGATGATCAACTTTACCCTTCAATTACATCTGTTATTTTACTGAAATTTCTAATTATTTTTTACATGAATGAAATACTATCAAATGTATAAACCCTATTAATTTTGATTTATGGAACTTATTATTTACACTATATACAAACAATAAGTTAAAAGTGAATTAATTTTTTCTATTTCCTCCTTTGGTCCTAATTACTGCCGCAATACTATGAGGCATTGATACAATACGTTTCTTGGCATTGTAGTCGGTAATTGTGGACCATATCACTTGTAAGATATGAATCATAGTGCTGGTATACTATTATATTGAAATTTATGTGTATTTGAGATGAAATCGCAAATTCTTTGGCATAATGTAGCGATAAATATTTTTGTCGTCTTTTTATAATTATTCAAAGTGTTTTAACACAATCATAACACTTAGAGCCCAATATCTTTATTGACCCTCAAAATAAACACATGAGTAAAATTATTAAACTATGAAATAAGGGTCATTAGATTTTAAGACCACCGTATTACAGTTGTTCATAAAATCGGGGGTTTTAGAAATGGAGGAAAATATCTCATTAAGATGGAAAGCTGATCAATCCATTAAACCCACCGATTATTTGATCAATGGTGAAATGCACTGATTGTAAAACATGATCCTTAACCCATGGTTTTCATAATTTTACTCATGTGCTTATTTTGAGGGTCAACAAAGTTATTTAGCTCTAAGTAAGTGCTACGGTAGTGTTAGAACAATTTGAATGAATATAAACCGACGACAAAATATATTTATCTCTACATTATCCTCAAATTTTTAGATTTTCATCTTAAATAAGCATGAACTTCAATGTAATAGTAAGCCATCACTATGTTTCATATTTTACAAGAGATATGCTTCATAATTACAGAAGACAATACCAGGAAACATTTAAAGTCAGTCTTATAGTATCGTGGGAGTAATTAGGACCGAAGGTTGGAATAAAAAAATTATTTCACCTCTAAAATTAACATTCAACTTAATGTTTATATAGGGTGGAAATAATAAGTTCCGGGCGAAAATCTCAAATTCTCTAATTGATATTTTATATTTGAAAAAGTTTATATTAAAATAAATCGAAATTTATAGGGTTTCTGCAATGTATTGCATTTCATCCAAGTTAAAAAAATTAGAATTTTGAGCGAAATAACAGATGTTATTCGAGAGTAAAGGTGATTATAACAAGTGGTGTAAATAAAAAGTACCGGCACTGTACATAGTACATACTATCATTTGATCAGATTATAAAATCCTGTCCTGTTTGTTTGGAACCTGCTGAGAAAATATGTGCTGCATGTAAAGAAGTAACTTATTGTTCAGTGGAACATCAAAAATCACATTGGAAGGTTTTTCAATTGAATTTTAACTCTTTAATGATGCAAAATTTGATATTTATCTTTTTACTGGCAGATCCATAAATCATCATGTTGCCCATACCTTGTTAAAAGTTCAAATGAATTTCAACGTTACATGGTCGCAGCTAGAGATATTAAACCAAGAAGTTTGATAATCCGAGAGATTCCTCTAATAACCGGACCAATTGAAGATGAAGAGGGAATTAGAAAAATAAATACATCTGAAATTTCCGTTTGTTTATCATGTTCGGTCAAATTAACAGACACACATGATAATAGCGTCAACAAATGCGAAAAGTGTTTCTGGCCCATATGCTGCAAAGATTGTCAAAAGGTTTAATGATTGTAAAATTGCATACTTTCTATAATTTATTAAGAATGTACACGAGCCTTTAAACGTACAGAAATAACTAATATAATTTTTATTTTAAGTCAAAAAAGCATGCAGATGATGAATGCCCATTATTTGCTGAAGCTGGATTTAAATATGGTGAAAGAGATTGTCAAGATATGAAGTATCTGAAAGAAACAATTGTTGTACTTCGAGTATTGCTATTGGAATTCAAAGCCCCTCAAAAATGGGAAAGTCTAATGAAAATGGAACATCACACGGAAAAAAGAATGGAAAGGGAAGCTTCAGTTAATAAAGACAAAGAAATCATATCTAATTTGTTCAAACTTGCCGAAAAGGTGAAAAGTTTTAGCACAACAGAAGAGAAAATAAGACGAGTGAGTGGGATCTTGGTTGTCAATTCGTTCGATCTCAAAAAATCTTTTGAAGATCCGAGAAAGAATGGAAAAATCGGGAAAATGTAAATTAAAAACCAATTTGTCATTTACTTAAGTACATAAGTACCTATTCTATTCTATCTAATCATTTAATTTTCATCTATAAAAATACATAAACAATAATTTAATTAATCATGGAATTGACTATTTAAAATGTTATTGTAATAGGCTCGTGAAGTGCCTATATGACCAAACTACTCTTTTGAGTCATGGATGTTCTCCCAATTCTACTTGGGGAATCTCTTCATATCCAGAATACAGAATGACCATCCGAGCTGCCATATTGATCAAAAAGGGAGAAATGATAACAATTCCTTATGGAATTCAAGCTATCCTTCTTGGTTCTCTCAAAAGAAGAGAAATGATTCTTAATGATGGATTATTCTTATGCAAATGTAAATCTGCCCATTTTCTATAGAAAACAAAGTCAACAACATAGAAAAGAACAACTAAACATTAGAGTAGTTAAACAATTTAATTTTATAATATAATTATAATAATTTATATGGCCTTTGCAGGTTCAAGATGCAGCGACGCTACTGAACTTGGAACAAATCTTTCAACCATAATTTGCACTTCTCCTAATTGTAAAAATGGACTCATTTTATCATCAGATCCTTTAGATAAAGAATCTCTCTGGATTTGCCAAGCTTGTAAATCCTCTCATCATCCCGTTCAAATACACAAGATTGTGTACAGACTTGAATCAGAAATAGAAGATTGTCTCAATGTCAAAATAAATAATTTAGAAGATTTGGAGCCAAATGAAGAGATTCTTTCAAATCTTGAATCTCTCATGTTGAAATACTCTGGGAATATTGTTCATCCGAATCACTATCTTTTACAAAAGATTTCAAGAATCTTTCTTCATGAATATGAGAAATCGACAAAAGTCATAGAATTAACAGATGCCCATCGGGACCGTCTTATTGGCCATCTGGACAATTTGCTCAAAGTGGCTAATTTAATCACTCCAGGGTTCTCAATTAATAGATGTAAGTACCAAGCGGTAGCTAGTAGCACAGTTATAAAGTTTTAATCTTAATTTATTTTATTAAGGTTTAAGTCAAGTACTTTTGAACACCCGTGAGCCTTAATTTATATAAATGACATTTCTTTTCCTTCCAGGTTTCATTTTATATCATCTCTCTGGGTGTGTTATGAGAAAGGCTTCCAAAGCTGTGCTGGAAATTAAGAGCATTCAAACACTCACCGAGTTAATTAATGAATTTAAGTGGATTTTAGCCATGCAGGATGAAACAATTCTCTTTTTCACTGATAATGAAGAAAATGGTGTTCCGGGTAAATCTTGTCCTTATTTGCAAGACCTCAAAGCCTTAAGAGCGAAATCTGAGAAATGCATTGAAAAGCTTCAGTCTTTCTTCGGAGCTCTTGGCATTTAAGTGAAACTGTTCATTTACGTTAGACAAATGATATTGTATTCACTTGTGTATAACTAAATTTATCATTTTATTGAAATTAAATCACAATTGAAACTTTATAATGGAATGCACCAAAAGGTCATTTAATTTGGTTATTAATAAATTATTATTAACTACTAGTAAACTACAATACATACACATTGTATACAGTATATAGGTATATTCAGGATACACAAACTCAACGCTATACAATACGTACATAATTGAGAATCAAAATGTTTAATTGTTTTTAATCTAATACTGATAAGTTAATTTATTTCTAGAATACCATACATATTATTTTCATTATGTATCCATTGATCTTTCACTCCATTTTATTTATTAAAGACTCTAAACACTCTGATTTAATTTAAATGTTTCGTTTTCTTCTCTTTTCTAGACCTTCTGTATTATATATCCTTGTGTTTTGTAATCAATTATTTCATAAAGTTACAAATAATTACCCCTGATATAAATAGTATGGTAAAACAGTACAAACAATAAACACGTGTCAATGTCAATACATTTATAAATTCATTGTACATTATAACACTCATGGGAATTTTAAAACAACAATAGCATAACCTACACTGGCGATAGTATAAATAGGCAGGTATTACTGATACTGATACATATATGGTATATGTAACATAATGTAAATTTATATAATGTATGCTGCAGAATATCAATCTGGATTTATAGAAATTTTCATTTTCCCCAACGAAGGCGAAATCCGGGTTTCCGCGGTAAGCTTTGTCCAAACTCTCCGGTTTCCGCAGCATTTGATGATGATTTGGGTGAAAGGAGTTCTTTTGAACCTCCTCTTGTTCTAATTCCACCGTAAAATGTCAATGGTGTGAAACCTGTTGAGTAAATTTTGTTCAACAAGCTTACAGACTTCTTCTCCCTTCCCACGCCGTTCATCTATTAAGGGAGGAGAGTAGAAATTCATTAGATCTCTAATCCCCTAAGTCATTATTCAATTAATTTTAATCAAATTTTAAACAGGAGCCTTGTTACCTTCGGCCTCCTTTCCTCATTTGCTAAACTTCGGGCTAGAAAATTGAAAAGGGAATCTGAATTTGTATGAAGATTTCGTAAAAACCTTCCATTCCCCTCAGAAAATGTGGAAATTTGTTTGTGGAGAAAAATGGGAATTTTTGAAGATTCTTTCACCATCTCTTCGCTTTGCACTTGATTCATATCGAGAAAAATGAGAAAGACGAAGATGAACCCAGGGAATAATGAAGCCATCCTTTCCGCCCACCTAAAACATACGAAGATAAATTAATAATAATTAATGATTAAATAATCCTCTCTTTCATTAATGGGTCATTAGTAGATTTCCCTCCAACGGGAAATCACATGTGTGTTCCATTATTGTACATAGTTATTTTAATAAGCACAAAAACTCTCCACGTGTCCACTCCATTCTTCAATGTTATGGATTACGGATACTCAACGGCAATTGGAATAATGAGAAGAAAACAATGTCTTCTCTTTGACAATTCTGTTTACAAATAACCCGAGAAAATGAGACTATATTCTATACACGTGAGAGAATCCGGAAAATATCTTGGTAATTATTAAACGGATTAAGCCCAATTTATCATATACAATTGTATTCGAGATTTCCGGTAAAAGAAAGCATTAGATTATAGGTATTTACATAATAATTATACTAATTAGCCTTTTGGCTGTTATACACAGCTTGGTATTCAATCAAATATCATTATTTTTAACAATTGCTCAAGTTCATAATTCGATTCTTTCACAATGTAACGTTTTCCTGTATAGCAATTACCTGTAAGCTTATTTGTAAGATTTGTAACATGTTTTGCTCATACAATTAAAATCCATTTTACCCCTTACTTCAAGCCATTAAAACCATCTCGATGTAATTGATACGTAAGGTGTGTGTGATATAATCAAGGTAGTCTACCTGTATATTATTATATTTTAATAATATCTTAATATATCTTAGTATATCTTAATATATCTCTTAATATATCTATCAACCATCTTATGTAGAAAAAACGATTTAATTTCACCATTAATGTATTATTAGAAATAATTGATTATTTAGATGATCCTTACTTTTTCTATAATAATAAATAAATAACTATATATTTACCTATCTAAATACATGTGAATTTAATACATTAATGTCTTTACAGTGGTCTATGCCACTGACTCGATGGTGCATACCTAGGTATGTAATATGTATAGTTATCGTAGTGTGAGAAACGAAGTAAGTGTGACACGCGATTGACACTTTAATTTCCATTAAAGATTAAAGGTACCAATGTAATATAATGATACACAATATAAGTATCATTCATATTCAGTATCAAGTATCAATCTAGTTATTATTCCTATAATATATGGTATATAGTGTATACAATATACTTATGCTGATAGAATATAAGTATTATAATATATAACATATTTTGGACATCGAATATATATTTACCGTATAATTCGAAAAAGATACATTCTTTCTCTACATTTACATATTATGTATCTCTCTATATAATATATATCAACTAAGGTTAAAATATTTTAAAAGTAATTTTCAGTCAATCGTTATAATTTAAATTAATAGGTAAAACATTAAAAGTTAAATCATAGCACATTTTTTGCCCATATATAAATAAATTGTTATAAATAATACTCATACTACATTATATTGGAGTTTGGATTATTATAATAATATGATAATAAGTATGAAGCTATCTACATACATTAATAACATATTACATGTCCATTAATTACGAGTGAATTCCTTTAAAAGGTTCTAGTTACATTGACATAGAGTGATGTACTGTCTTTGTAAGTTGACATTGTTAACATTATCTGAACTTAACTTATAACTTCTTACAATTAGTAGATTTTCTAAAAATGGGATCTTGGAATAGATATAATTATTAAATAGTCCAAATAACTTTCGACTTACGAATTTATAATGTGTAGCTCTCTGTCGCCGATAGGATGGATTATTGATATGTCATATTGTAATCTAAGATTCTATTTAGAGCAACTTTTTAATATGCAGTGATTAATCTGATTTTTATCAGAATAGAAATGAATAATGCAAATTATTTAAAATATTAAAGAATTCAATTTGAGAATTCAATAAGTTGATTAGTATATGATATTATGATTTGTATTTGTTTTATCGCTTCGAAATTATTCAAATAAATAATGGACAAAATTATGTATTTTTTGTCTCAGGGATTGGTTTCTTTTATATGTACCAAAGATCAACTTCAAATGAGCGTTCCTTTTTAGTGGTTTGCTATTATATGTAAAGGATCAACAGTTTCGCTGTGTTTTTTAGTGCTTTTCCGTTTTCCTCCTTGAGATTGCGAGTGCGTCAGGGCACATGAAATGATTATATTATACAATTTAACAAAGGTACATTTTATTATGTGTTTACATATATGAGCTATGCAATATAATAGCAAATAATTTAACATATAATAGATGTACGAATGAGTATGAGTATACATATAAATATAAGTACGAGCGAGTGGGCCAAGGTATATCTAATAAAAAACATACTCAACGAATTCGTTATTTAATAATGTCATTTTATTAGCCGGTAAATTATTAGCTTTTTCATACCTCTTCTAAACGTGTGTGGGAGTAGATGAAAATTTTTGAAGGTGATAAAAGCTAGAAAAATTATATTATTTTCCAGAAAGATTTAATATGAATGTAACAAATACTGAGGCACTACAGTACGTACTTGGTATAAGATTAAGCGTCATAGTCCGTCTTAAATTCATCTAACTTTCTTTTTATTTCTTCCATTTTAAAAAGCCTTTTCAAATTTTTAATGGGAGATTGAAGATTGAAGATGTGATACTGAAAATTCTCACTCACATGAAGTCATAATTTGTTGAAAGCATTTCCTAGTATTCTTGATTGAATTTAATATGCAATAAAATCTTAATTAACTTTCTCCCACCTTAATTATCAAAAAGCGTGCTTAAGAAAACTCCACTAAAGAAAATTAACAGTAGGAGTCTTGACTTAAATGACTCCATCAGAAGATGAATGTGTTTACTTACTTCGTATAATACATACACGAAATATTTGCACCAACGACATGAAAAAGAAGAAGAGTCATTCACATTTATATTGATATATTATCTTTAACCTTTCAATTTTGGCTACAGTGAATACAGAATAGTCATTTGCTACATAAAATTGAGATCAAAATATTGGATTATTTATTGTTCGTAAATTCATTGTTATCAATGGGAAGAGGATTCATATAAAAAATGATTTTAAACTTAACTTTATTATAATATATGGTAAATTAACACATGTATGTGTATTATGTATGTGAAATTAGAGTATTACGTATTTTATATATTGATGGCTTTAGTCATTTTAGATGTAAAATTGACTTATCAATCTTGTATTTAACCATACATGATTATTTAACCATAATATCCTTTTATATCAAACATACATACTAGGTAAATAACTTATACCTTCATACATTGGATGCTCTATGGATAAATAAATAATATTATGTATGTATGAGTAAAAGAAATGCGAATAATGCAAAAACAGTGCAGTGAGCATTGATAGATATATGGTATATGCTACCTATGTAAAATGCTGATATATTCACAATTCATAAGATAAAGCATTTACTTAACTCACTCATTACGTCATTTTACTATTACTATTACTTTTGCTTTGCGTTCACATTGAGATAATTTAAGTGAGCCAAAGCACAAAAGTCTGCCAGGTGATTCAAATGCACTATTCTCACCTGCCAAGCCCAATCACCACCACACCTTGAATCTGTTATGGTTTAACTTTATAGGGTTTACAATACAATTTACAATTTGTTTACATTCCTATCATCAGTGTCACTTTTTAAAAAATAAATATCAAAATGGGGTACAATTTGTACGCTATGTGTCTAATTTCACTTTCCACCCTTCTCATAAATGAATGTAAGTTGATATAATTAATTGCAATTTATAAATCATTAAATGTGAATAGTTTCAAGCATTCAACTTAATTTAAAAGCTTAATTGTTATTTTATTGTATTTTGTCAGCCTTTGGAATGGAATGTTACGTTTGTACAACACAAGAAGGAAACAAAGACAAGTGTCTCTCTACAGTAAAAACGTGTGATTATGGAGAAGACACCTGTCTAACCGAACTTCGGTGGGGAAGTGAGTTGGAGCTTAACAAAATCACTTGTTTAAATTCTCAAATTAATGTTTGAAATTATTAATCACATTATTCTCAGGTACTCCATATTGGTCACAGGGAGCTGAAAAACAATATTATGTCACGAAGCGTTGTTCCACGAAAGAATACTGTGAGAACTTGAGGAAGAATTTTACTCCTTATTGCCACAGGATTTGGTATGAAGATTGGAAATGTGGAGAATGCTGTCTCGGGGATCGTTGCAATTACTACATTATTGTAATTACACTTTAAAAATTAACTGATAATAATTAAAGTGCTTACTCAGTAAAATAATATTCATTGGTTCATTTCAGATGGGAGCAAAGAACGTGAAATCAAGTATTGGAGTAATTTTTGCAGCTGTTTCAATTCTTCCTCTCATCAGATTTTTATCAATTTAAAAATTTCTTCATATGGAAGCTCAGTAGCTCAACTACAAACCAACACACCATGACTTGTTCAGACTTCAACTAATCTGTATGAAAATCTCTCTTAATTAGTTTTATATGACACATCGACACTATTTTTTCTATCTTAAACATTTTTATTTAAGTGCAGCTATACTATTATTATTATACCTCTTTTTTCATGAACACGACATTTTATCAATGGGAAAATATTAGTTATAATTTATATTTTTAAGTATCATTATTTATAATTGCAATCTTGTGATTTCATATGAATCCGTCCATTATAAGGCAATGTGTTATTGATGTACATTTATCTTAAATATATTATGTAACTATTTCTGAAAAGAGTAAAAAGGAGTATGGTATTTATATTACTCACTTAATAGAACGACATATCATGTATAGGTATAGAGTAGAATATAGATTTATACTTTATATTAAATATATTGTAATTTTTATATCTAGCAAATACTGGAGCTTAAATTCTCATTTGCCAATATAATTTGATAATTGTTTCAATTAATTGTTGGCTATTTTTCTTCTCTCTATTGAATTTCACATTTACAGTAGATGTCAAACTTAATTTTTTACTAAATCTTAAAGTGCAAGCTTTAAATGCTCCACCCGGTTAAATTTCTACATATCATTTCAATATTATTATATTTAATCAAATTGTTTATATCGGTAATTAAGTAGAAGAGAAATCTCTCCTTATGTCAAGCGTATGATCAATCTATGTACAGAGTGGCCCAGTAGTCGATAGGTTTTTTTTAAATCGATAATAACTTTGAGATGGTTAATGATAAAATAAT